>JAAMXY010001070.1:28397-51220 GCA_019677205.1 Pinguiococcus pyrenoidosus
TTTCCCAGCGGGCTACGGAGACAAAAACGGCCGAGGGGCGAAACTCTTCGAACTCGTGGGTGTCGCGCACCCACGCGCGCGCGAGCTGTCCCGCTTCTTTGGTTTCCGCGCCTTGGCCTTGTCTTTGTTCTGTCTTGGCGCCTGCACGCTCCGAACCATGAATCAGTCACCGCTGCTCGGGGGTTCTGGCGGGCGGAGCGCTGGGGACACGTCGTCGGGCAAGGCGCGCTTGCGACACCGGACCGGCGGGCGGAAGCGCATGCGCTCTGGCGCGGACGCGATCAAGCTGGTGGGAGTTCTCGACGCGAAGACCGGCATTCTGCTGTTCCAGAAGGTGTACCGCTGGGCGGAGGACGCGAATCCCAAAGCGCTGGGCAGCCTCGTGCTCAGCTTCTTCCAGTTCAGTCGCGAGATCGACGACGGCACCATCAGCTGCGTGAACTTTGAGAAGCCGGTGCAGGTCGGGGGCCACCGGAGACAGCCAAGGTAAGGGGCGGCGGCGTCTTCCTTCTCTTCTCTTGACGTGCGCACCGGTTCAGATGGCGCTGGGAGACTAAAGCCCCGCGGTCCATCGATCGATCTGTAGCAATCACCTGCGGTGGAAGATGCGGACCTCTGCGGAGATGATGCAGATGCTTTGCGCCACGGAGGGGCCCTTCACGGTGATGCTCTTCCATGAGGTGCCAGGCGGAGGTCCGCTGGAGGCGCGGCAGGAGGTTGCCGTACGTGATCTCCTGGGCCGCCTGAGGGAGTGCTTCCGGGAGAACTTTTTGCACCAGGTGGATGTCATGCTGCCGCAGATCCGGGCCGCGGCCGAGAGCCCCGGTGGGCCTTCGGATGAGATGCTGGACCAGATCCAGAAGCCCTTCGACGGCTTCGACGAGTTTGTGGAGGAGGAAAGGAGTCTGGCCTTCCAAAGCGTGGAGAGCAAGAAAGGGGAAGAAGGAGGAACAAGTTGATGCTTCTTCCTGTTTCGTCGCGTGGAGGTCGTCGATGCGCTCTCGGCATAAACGCGAGGCTAGAGCTGGCCAGAGAGGGCATCACCCTTTCACAGAGTCCCAGTGCCATGCGCGATGATGGAGCTGTGTGACTCGACTGAGCGACTGAGCTGCCTGTTCTTCTGTCGCAGACGGTGTCCCAGAAACGTTCTTCAAATGCCTGGTTGATTCGAGCCTCAAACACACCAAATAGCGTTTCGTCAAGCGTTTCTTCAAGCGTTTCGATAAGCGGTTGGGATAGCGTTTGTAGAACATTACAAAATCTTCAGAAACTCCGTTTCTATCCTCCATAAGTTCACTTGCCAGGTACCTATGACGTTACGGTATCCTCCCAAGCAGCCAATGGGAGAGAGCTGAAGGGGTTTCAAAGACGCTAATTTTCCAGAAAACACCGGAACGCCTGTGGAGGAAAGACAAGTCGTGCTCTTAGCCCCTCAGCAGCACCTGGGCCACTGCCTCTTTCCGCGACGGCATCAAGCTCCCGGAGACTCGCAGCAGCAACCATGGGGAACGCGCTGCCGGCGGAGGAGAGGCCGATGGTGACAGACCCACAAAACCACCTGCCCGACGTAAGCAAGAACTCTCGCTCCGGACGCCGCAGCTCCACTCACAGCCGCTCGCTATCGCCGCAGGTGGAGGCCTGCAAGGTGGCGGTGATCGGGGCAGGCGCCTTCGGCACTGCCATGGCTACCGTGGCGGCGAGAAACGGCCACGAAGTCTGCCTCTACGCCAGAGACCCGGATCAGGTCGGCCCGCTGACCGCTGTTCTGAGTCGCGCGTCTGGCGCCAGAGCTGAGATGGGCTCATGGGCACCGGCGCCTTCTCCCAATGTCGATAGGTGGCAAGCATCAATGAGCAGCGGCGCAACAACAAGGCCATGAGCGAGTTCGAGATTCCCGAGAACGTCTACGCCACCACCAGCGTCGAGGAAGCGTGCGAGGGCGCCGCGTTCGTCATCGTGGCGCTGCCGGCGCAGCGGACCCCCGACTTCTTGAAGAAGTACCGGCACTGCATCGCCCCGCAAGTGCCCCTGTGCATCACCGGGAAAGGCCTGTACCTGCCGACGCGAAAGCTGCTGGGCGACGCCATTCGGGATGCCATGGAGCGCGACCAGTGCTTGGCGTATCTGTCTGGCCCGTCCTTTGCGAAGGAGATCATGGACATGCAGCCGACGGCGGTGGTCGTCGCCTGCACGAACCTCAGCAAGGCGGAGTTCATCCAGCGCGTGCTCAGCTCGCTCTGGTTCCGGGTGTACACGTCCACCGACGTCGTCGGGGTGCAGCTTGGAGGCGCTCTGAAGAACCCGCTGGCCATCGGCGCTGGCATGATCGAAGGCAAGGGAAAAGGCTTCAACACCATGGCGGCGTACGTGACCAAGGCGCAGCTGGAGCTTCAGAAGCTGACCATCGCCATGGGCGGAGAGCCCACGACGGTCAGCGGCCTGAGCGGCGTGGGCGACCTGATGCTTACAGCTTTCGGGTCCCTGTCGCGGAATCGCACGACAGGAGTGCGGCTTGCACGGGGCGACTTGCTTGACGACATTTTGAAGGACATGACGGTGGAAGGCGTCCCGACCGCCGCCGTTGCAGTGCATTTCGCCGATCAGCATGGCTTGGAGCTGCCGATCTTCCGAACTGTTGCAGCCATCCTTGATCGGAGCCTTCCGCTGGTACGTGTCCATGAAAGCCCGGCCTTCTGCGAGTACCCACAACTGCATCTCCGAAGCTGATCGTGTCGAACGTATGTATACCCAACTCCTTTCCAGGATCAAGCGCACCTAGCTCTGATGGGCCGGCCGCTCCGACAAGAACGGGAGGTGCGCTAGACCCCACAGAGACGTGAAGGAGAACAGAGAAAAACAACAACAGGAGAAAAAAAAGAAGAAGAAAAGCGAATACAACAATGAACGACTGGCTTTCAACTTGCTGCTCGATTACGGAAACGTCGACTGGAATGGATTGTGGGGTGAGGTACTTGCTTAGCGCTTCATGCCCGTGGAGGACAAGAGCCCATCCCGAAGCTGGCCCTTGATGTCGCCCACCGCGCCCGGCCCATGCGGAAGGAAGATGGTCGAGGAGTTTTGGTGCTGCAAAGGACAACGCGGACGGCGGCGAGCCGATGAGATCTTCCGCTTCGATACCATGTGCGGGCAAAGCGACGTACCGCGCCGACATCCTTGAGCATGTCGAAGTACTGCGTGAGCAGCAGCAGATCCATGACGTCCTTCGGGGTCGTTCCCTCGACTTGTCCGCTGAACTCGAGGATCGAGTCGCGCAGACCCTCGACGATGGCGCGACGCTGTCGGGCGACACCCACACCGCTCAGGTACTTGGACTCGGCATCCGCTTCCGCAGACTTCACTTGGAGAATCTTGTCCGCCTCGGCGCGCTCTTGGGCGGCCTCCTTGAGACGCTTGGACTCGTTGATCGCGTTCATCGCGTCGCGGACCTAGGCATTGCACACGCTCTCCTGTGAGCCCCTCTGCCGACAAGCGCGGCCACAGCTTCAGGGGCATCTTACCTTGATGTCCGGCGTCAGATCCGTCACGAGCGCCTGCAGAATCTTGTACCCTAAGGTGTCGAGAGCTCAGAGCTTCATGCCGCGGCGTCGTTGGTGTCCGTCGCTTTCCGCAGCACCCACCGTACTCGGCCATGACCGGGCCCAAGGACTCCTGGATGTCCAGGGCGACTTGCTCCTTGTCTTCGAAGGACTCGTCGAGGTCCAACTTGGGGATCTTGGAGCGCACGACGTCGAAGACGTACGAGCGGATCTGCTCCTCCGGCGAGGTCAGGCGGTAGTAGGCGTCGTACACCTTCTCGCGGATGATCTCGTACTGCACACTGACCACCACCGACACGAACACGTTGTCTTTCGTCTTGGTCTCACAGGGCACATCCTAACGTCTCGCGTCAGACCAGCGAGACCTGCGGCGCGCCAGCGCGACGGGGTATCCATGGCCAACTTACCAGCTGCTGCACGCGCGTACTGACGCGCCCCGCCACATTCTCGCACGGCCAACTTTGGGAAAACTCGGTCAGCGACCACTTTTTCACGTGCAGGATAGCCTTGCTCGCACGTACCATACGCAGATGAGACCTGCGCTGGCCAAGCCACTGAAGCGGCCGAAGCGCTCCTTCACGGCGATTTCCGACGTCTGCACGCAGTTGCAGCACAAGCAGCCCGTCGCCATCGTCACACAGTAGGGGAAGCGAAGCGAACGAGCAAGATCCGCGCAGTCGTTGCGAAGTCGACCGCCCCTGTGTTGGTGGTGCGGCGCTACGAAACGAGAGGGATGGGAAGCGCGCGCGAGGATACTTTACATTCGAATGATGAGCAGTTTGACCCTTGCTCATGCTTTGGTTCGAGTCGGCGACGTCGTTGGGAATCTTTCACGGCTCCCCGATTGGATGCTTTGGGAAATGAGATACACATTGGCTTCTTTCTGCACGCTATCCCACGAATGATAAGGCTGCTTTAGCATTCCGATCAAGCATTATGAATTTCCTTTTGTCGATTCCAGAGAGCTCCAGCTACTTTCAAACTTCCAATACTACAAACTTGATGAGTTTCCGCTGGATGCAACGCTTCTGGGATCAGCTGACAAGTCCTCCAATCCGCAGAAGAACGCGCCGTATTCGGCAGTAGCCCCATTTTCGTCGCGCGAGAAAAGTAGCGCCATTTGGGCTTTCGGCCCTATCTTTTTCCCGCGACGCCTCTCTTTGCCGCAGACGACCGAGCAGCGAAAGGCGATCCTCCAACCGCTGGTGGCCGTCAGCGCCCTCGGGTGACGCGACGGCCCAAAGTATGGACAACCTCGCCCTGGAGCTGTGCCCTTTCGAAGTCTTTCCCTACTTGTCCGGCGTCTCCGACGCGCTGGCGCTGCGGCTGTGCAGCCGCCGCTTGCACGCGTGGTGCCAGAGCGCCAGGTGGAACTTCAGCTTCGAGCATACGGCCAAAAGCAGCGAAAAGTGGCGGACTCTGCTGCGATTCGTGGCGCAGAAGCTGCCAAACACGCGGTCGCTGGCCTTCTACGCGTGTAACCTGCCCGCCGAGGCCTTCTGCTGGCTGGAGGAAGCGGAGCTGGCGCAGCTGGAGAGAGTCTCCATAAGCCTGTGGCGGAGCTCGCCGCAGAGTGGCGTGGTGGTGCCAGCAAGGGCGCTCCGAGAGTGGCATCTCGGAGACTTCTGCCTCGGGGCGCCCTGGCCGACGGACAACCTGGACACCTTGTGCGTTTTGGGCCTGACCAACTTGTCGACGTCGCCGGCTGGCCTCTGGGATCTCTGCCTCAAGGTGGCCAAGCTCCCCCAGCTCGAGGTGCTGCTGCTGGGCGGTGCGAAGCTCATCGACCGCGGCGCCGAAGCGCCGCGGGAGCCTGCGGGGGAGGAGGAAGACTGCTCCTGGCTGCCGGAGGTTTTGGTAGAGGTCACCTTTTGCTCGCACATTGTGCTTGATATTTTGAGGGGGGCGATGGCCGCGACGCGGCGGCGTTTCCGGCCCGTATCGCTGCTTTCCAGCCCCATGGAGGAGGTGGAAGGGATCCGCCTCCACTACCGATCGATGCAAGCGATGCATCGCGCGCGAGACAGGGATGGGCGAGGCCATCTGCATCATCTGCATCACGCCTCTCCATACGACCAGGCGAGGACCGTGTGGATGCTCAAGCACGGCGCTGACCTCTTCGCTCGGACAAACAAGGGGTACACGGCCTTCCTCGAGGCAGTCGTGAACAACTCCGAGGAGACGGTCGGCGAGATGCTTTCTTTCGTCGCGCAGGACGAGCTTCGGCGCTCCGACCTCTTCTGGCTGAAGAATCACTCGGGGGAGTGTGCCCTCTTCTTCGCGGCGCTCAAGGGCCATGACCAAGTGCTGCAGCAGCTTCTGCACTGCCTGGCGTGCGGCCATGCAGGGGTGGAGGTCGTGCTGCTCGAGTGGAAGCGCGATGCCCTCCTGACCTCCCCCAAGGCCATGAACTTGGTGGGGCAGACGTCGCGGAGTCGGCACCATGTCGTCGCGAGGGTCCCGGTAGTGGTCGATGGCTCCCCAAGCGACGTGGTTTGCATCGCGGGACTCAAGCTTGCCAAGAAGGTGAACGCGCTGGTGGACGCGGGCCAGGCGGTTCTGCTCGGGGCCCAGTTTTGGAAGAACGCCGTGGACACCGCGGCCATGTGCGGCTCGTCCGCTCCGAGCTTCCGCGCGTCGGACGCGTTCTATCACAGCAGCGCGGCGGTGGATGCGGAATCCCGCGTCCCCAAGCAGGACACGATCAAGGTCACGGCGTTGGACGACCTGTGCAGGCATCCGGTCATGGCGCGGATCGTCGTTCACACGGCGCGAAGGGCTTTCTCCCGCTTGTCGTCCGACTCCAAAGGCTTCACGTGCCTGCACGCCGCTTGTATTCGGAAGTCGCTCTCCGCCATCCAGAGCATCACCGATAGCAAGCTCTTTGACATTGCCGCGGTCACGGACCATGGCTTGACGCCGCTGCACATTGCCGTGAGAGCGGAAGAGTGCCTGCCCCATGTGCAACACCTGCTAGAAATTGGCGCGGATCCAGCTGCGCCGGACAACTTTGGGGCTACCCCCCAGAAGGTAGCCAAGATACACCACGACGACGACCGGATGCTGAGCCTGCTGGGCTCCTCGCCGCCGGCGAAATCGTCACAGAAACAGAGACAGCAGCGACGGGGCCAGAAGCAGAGGCGCAGGCGGCCCACCGACGTTCGGGAAGGCGCCGAAGTGCTCGGCCAGGATGCTGCAGCAGCAGCTCGGCGTTTCGACCCCGACAGGCCAAATCCGCCCGCCGCACCCACGCCGGAGGCGTCGCGGATGCTTTCGCCCTCGTCGTCGACGGCTCGTGAGGTGCGGGGCGTCCGATGGAGGCGCAGATCGAGGAGGCGCCGTACGCAACGTTCCGCATCTCAGCCACTTGCGGCAGAGCTGCGGGGCGCAAACTAGGCTAGGCGAATGACGTCGGGTCTCGAGCAAAACCAAAAAGACAGCGGAAAAAATCAACGAAAACTCAGTCTTCATTGCCCTCCGCCAGAGCGCGATGGTTTTTGCTATCCACAGTTTTTTTTCCAGCGAGATAGGACGTCTCCCAAACGGAATACACGTTCCCGAAGGACGTAAAGATACACATCCACGGCGTAGGAACAGGGAATCAGAAGCGTCGTTACCAGCATCGCCACATGCCCTCGTCTCCAAAGCAGCTGACAGACACAGCACAGAAGGGCCAGCAAGACCAGCAAGAGGAGAGAGGGCCTAATTCGGTGTCTTGTCATCGGAAACATCCGCGAAGGGCCTCTTCATGCCTCTTTCGATGACGGTGGGCACCGCATTGGGTTGATTGCCTTGGTGGTTCTGGGCGGCGTGCTGTGGCAGCTCAAGCCCCATAAGTTGCCTGTCACCTCTCTTCTCGGGGAGCGAATCTTTCAGTGCTTTGTTCTTGAAGCGTGATCTCTGACAAGGGATTCCCGTAGCGTACCTCCACTTGGCGGGCAACCTCCATTGCAGTCTGCCCATCGCCGTCTGCTTCCGCTGATGCTGCCCCGGTCGCCAGTCGCCGTCCGACTCGGGCCTTCGCCGCAGAAAAGGCCTAGAGTATTGGCTATGTTTTATTTTTGCGACAATTCGATTCTAAGCATGCTCTTCACTCCTTTTCTATTCCAGAGTGGCTTGGCGTACCGCTGCACGCAAAGGTCTGCTTTCCACCTCTCCAGGGAGCCTTATTTTGACCCCGAGTTGCAGAAACACGTCGTCACGACAGGCGGCCTCGTCATCCCCGGCAACGGCATGCAGCATTTCGAGCAAGGCATCTACCGAACGACGCGAGCTGATCACTCTGCGCAGGTAGCCCCTGAGGCAGCCTTTATCCACCCCAGAGTCCCGCAAGGCGGCCTGCCGCATCGCCTCGCCAAACGTCAAATCGGTCGCAACGGAGTCGGGCTGCAGCGAAGCGAGCCTCTTGCTCAGGCCTGGGAGTTGCTCATCCAGCTGCACGAAGCCATGCCTGCGCAGCTGTCTGAGCATCGCGAAGCAGAAGATCTTCGTGACGACGCCTCGTTGCATGGACTCCTGGAGAAGCGTGCCTTCGACGAGGCAGGGCGGGGCTTTGGAGAACCCCCCCGCCGGAAACCTCGACGTCCCCCTCGGCGTCACGGTCTCCTCCAGCTTCGCGCCACCCAGGAGCACCAGCCGCACGTCCGGCAGCGTCGACACGGTGTCGGCCAGGTCCTCCACGACGGCGTCGCTGATGGTTGCATGCTGCAGGCTCAGCAGCTTGAGGCGCCTCGGCAGTTGGCCCAGCGGCTCTTGGATGCGGCAGTGCTTGAGGAAGAGCGCCACCGTGTCGGGCAGGCGGAGGCGGATGAACTCCAGCTGCTTGGGCAGGTGGGAGCCCTCGGCCTTGGACATGTCAAGGCTCCATCGGGTGTCTCGGGCCCTCCGGCGCCACTGCGTGGACACGGCGCGCAGGGCGGCAGCATCGCGCAGCGAGGAGACATAGGGGAAGGCATGCAAGGCCACCAGCTCCAGAAGGCGGGCGTGGGCGGCGTCCTCCATCGTCCTTCGGCCTCTGAGCCTTAAGTTTGTTCTGACTCCTTCGCCACGTTGAAGCGGTCTATGGGTATAACGAGAGATTCGAGGGTTTCTACATTTTTTTGGGCGCCGACGGAACTTCGCGCCTGAGGAGGAGCAGCGTGCAACTACGGGACCACCGCCGAGGCCGGGACGCCGCTGCCGACGTGGTGGTGATATCCTCGTCTCCGCGGGACTTTCGGTATCAATACATCTTCGTTGGTACTTTTTCTTCGTTTTCTTCTTCTTCTTCAGACTAATATCTTCTACCATCGTCTCTCCGATAGCGAGGCCCTCCTCCTCTGCCTCGGCCTCGGGAACTCCGTCGCTCAGCATGCCTCCAGTCCATCTGCGCGTCGCCTCCGTCTCCGCCTCCGCCTCCGCCTCCACCTCCACCTCCGCCTCCACCTCCACGTCCGCTGTCGCCGCTTCCTCCTCCGCCGCGGTCCTTTCGTCGATCGAATCTCAGGTCCGCATGCGGCCGCCTCTTCCCCTCTCGGCCACCTTGCGTGTGATGCTGCTCTTCCCCACCCTCCCTGGCGTTGTGTGGCTCGCGGCGCTCAAAGGAGTATCCAAAGTGTGCGATGTCCTCTTGATAAAGCTCGCCGACCTTGTCGCGGAGCTCGTCCGTGTAGTAGGCGGAGTAGTGCGCATGCGACCCCTTGTTCACCTTCTTGTGATCGATGATATCCAGGTGATCCGCAAAGCTGCCCAAGCCGCAGCCCGCGAGCACCTGCTGCATGTCTTCCTTGAGGTTCTCAAAGCGGCCGACAAACACATTCCCCGCCGACGTGATCGCCTCCGCGCCAGTCTCGCCTTCCGCCGGAGGCCGCTCGTTGGCCTCTGCGGACTGGGAGGGGGGCAGCGGAAAGCCGTCGAACCACCGCACCTGTGGATTAAACTGGTTGCCGTGAATGCCGAAGAGGGGGTGCGTCTCGTCCACGTCGAAGAAGTAGACGTTCTCCCTGCCCAGCGGAGGCACGATGCCGCAAAAGCGCCCATCACTGCGTGGGTTCGCCTTCGCCTCCAGGAAGCTCTCGTAGAGGATGTCCACAAAGGCCGGGAACGCCAGCTGAGAGGCCTTGTAGATTCCCAAGTACGCATAGAGGGACACGAAGCGATCCCACGGATTGCGCACGAAGCCGAACACAAAGGGCCTGCTCACGTCGCTCTCCTCAAAGAAAGCCTCTCGATTGAGTATCCGCTCCTGCTCCAAGACTTTCAAGCAGCTTGCATGTCCTAGCAAAGACCAAAACCAAGGTCAACGTTACCAAGATGCCCCCGCCAAGAACCAAAACACCGTGCAAGAACCTCGTACCAAAGGAAACAACGCCCGAGCTGTCGAAGCCGCCCAGCTCTTCCGCCACTCCCGACAGCGGGAAGTTGAACAGGTTCTGCATGTTGAATAGGTGCATCGACACCAGCAGACCAGCCGTCTTCGGCACGTGTACGTAGTAGATGTTGCGGCGCCAGAGAGGCGCTGCGGCCATCTTGCGGATCTGCTGCACCACTTTACGCATTTCGCCGCGCGAGGCGAAGTCGACGGCAGCGATTGGCTCCAGAGGACCGCAGGAGGCCGCCACCTCTTCATTCACGTAACATATGAGCTGCCGAAGGCGCTTTCGGACGCCAGATCCGGGCACCAGTTCCCCTAAACCCGGCGAGACCGGTGAGCCGATGGTCCGAAGCGCGCCGCAGTGCCGCGCACACAGCACCTTCGCGCTTTGCGTAGAAGAACGGATCGAAATCCGCCGATTTGACCCGCAGCCCCAGCGAGATTAACGCGTTTCGCACGGAAAAGATCCATATATCCTGCAGTTTGGTCTTGTCCGTGCACAGCACCAGCGGGCGCCAGCCACTCGCGCGCGCCTTGCCCCAGACGCGGTAGTCGCCGTCCGCGATGCTCACGACGAACACCTCAAAGTAGTTGCTGTGCTCAGCCATCCTTGGGGCCTTCCGTTCGCGGCGTTTTTTCAGAGACGTCCAAAGATCGACCGCGCGGGTATTCAGCCATAGCACAGCTCATGGAATCGTCCGCTTCAAATATTTCAAATATATACTCAGCCATGTCATAGGAGAATAATTATATGAACGCCAAAGTTTGCGCTTGGGAGGCGGTGTTGCGCCGCGGACAGAAGACGATATGACGGACCGCAGCCAATCCACCGCCCCGCTGATCTCGTGGCTGAGAGAGCATGGTGGCGAGCTGCACGGCTGCAGTGTCCTGGTGGACGCGCAAGTGGGCACCAAAGTGCTGGCGACCGGCGACGTCGCCGCCGGAGCCTCGTTGATCAGTGTTCCGCAGCATCTATGCCTCAGCTTCGACACCGCTCTGGCGAATGGCTTCGATGTGGTGGTGGCAGACTATCCGCAGCTGCGCCAGGCGCCGGACGAGGTGTTGGCGGCGCATCTCTTAGCAGAGAGACGTAAAGGAGCGGAAAGCAAGTGGGCGCCGTACTTGGCCTCGCTGCCGAGAGAAGTGGACACGCCGGTGTGCTGGGAGGCCGACGAGCTGGTATGCTTCGATGCCCTTTTCAGTGCCTTTCCTCCCACGCGGATGCTGCGCTCCTAGATGAAGAGACATACGGGGAAATGCGGAGACTTCGTTGGCTTCGCTCGGCGATGTTGCAGAGCAAGAGCCACGAAGACTTGCGTGTATGGTGGATCCTGATCTTCTTGCATGCGTGTTTTCTAGGCGCTTTTAGACGGGACCACCCTGCGCATCATGGTGGATGAGATGCGAAAAGGTCTTCGGCGCGACTTCGAGAACATTCAGCAGCCGCTGAGCGAAGGCTACCCGGCACTTCTGAGCAACGTCACCGAGGAGGAGTACGCGTGGGCGATGTCGATCATCTTCTCCCGGACGTTCTCGATCGACGGCAAGAAGTACCTCGTGCCCGTCATCGACTCGTTCAACCACATGCCGGGGGCTGTGAGCAGCATCGAAGACATCGTCCACATCGACGAGTCCAAGGGGAGCGACACGGCCATGTGGTATTTCAAGGCCGCGCAGGGCTTCGACCTCGGCGACGAGTGCACCGGCTTCTATGGGAACTACTGCAACGCGAAGCTGCTCTACTCCTACGGCTTCACGCTGCGCGAGCAGGCAGCCAAGGACGCCGCGGTAGACTTCTGGGTCAAGGCCCGGCCGGACGATGAGGTGGCGGGGATCAAGCGGGAGGTGCTCGCAAGGGCTCCCGCGGAGGCGGAGCTGTACAGCTACAACTTCCAAGGCACCTTGAAGCTGAATCGCATCGAGCCGAACCTCCTTTGGGTGGTGCGGATCATCTCGTTGACGACCACGGAGGTTCCCTCGGCGGGCAAGGCGTTCCGCGGAATGATCAGTCCGGAGAACGAGAAGAAGGCGTACTCCGCGCTGCGCGCGTCCTTGTCTGCCAAGCTGGCGTCGCTGGAGGCGACTGCCAAAAGAGCAGGCAAGAGTCTCGAAGACCTCGCGACCGACATCGATGCCAAGCAAGAGCTGCGGAAGCCCGTGCAGGTTGGTTCTCTTCTGTGCTTCGCTTCACGGTTTTCCTTGACGGTGCGCGATCTTGCCGCTCACCTTTTCTCTCTCCTACGTTTTTTTGGAACTATCTAGGCTATTGGTGCTCTCGGTGAGGTTGGGGTAGATGTGGACTTGACAGATGAAGAGAAAGGCCTCAGGAAGTCCCTGCGACAGTACAACGCGTTGATCGTCTTGGAAGAAGAGACCTTGGTGGTGCGCAGCTGCATCCAGCTCATCGATTCATGGCTGGATCGTCTGGAAGCCGACGGTCAGGACTTCATCGCAGCGGACATGGCGGCGCCAGAAGACGACGAGGAAGAAGAAGAACAAGAACAAAAGTCCGCAAGAGAGGCAACAGACTAAGCCAAGCTTCTGTTCCCACGTCCCTCTCTCTCGTTTGCCCGTTTGCCCTCTCCAATTAGCCCGTAAATGCGGGCGCGACGCCAAGATCTGCGCATGCGGGCGTGCCGTCTCTCTCTCTCTCTCTCTCTCTCTCCACTATCGCAGTACCGAAGTTCCTAACGTGCAGTTTCTGGCACTCTTGGGACTCTTCAAGCTCGCGAGAGGCCCTGGGTGGCACCATGCGTTGGAGCTTCCTCTACAGCGCGCTTTTCGGGCTGCTGGCGGTCCTCCTCGCGACGAATCCGAAGCCAGAGAGCCTCCGCAGCTACCTCAGGGTGCGTTTTCGCGTCGCCCATTGTTCCTAGCAAGCTCCTGAGACTTGGCCAACTGCCCACAGGAGCTTCAGCGAGAATCGTACCGGGAAAGGCTCGGAGACACCGGCGCTGAGATCCTCTCCACCGTCACGGCGGCCATCGACCAGCCCTTCCTCGCGCTGGACTCGCTTGGAATCGCGACCTTTGCCAAGCTGGGCTCGGGGCAAGTCTTCCTCGGAGCCCTGAACACCTGGACCGAGCTGCCGCCTTCCGTGGGGGACAAGCTGCCGCTTGGAAGCCCGGTTCTCCGAGGGAAGTTCTCGGCCCCGACGGTGACGGCCGGTCTCGCGCTGCTGTCGGTGGCGACCTTTGGTCTCTTGAAGTCGGAGGACTTTAGCCACTGGGTGCAGGACCATTTCATAGCGGGAGCGCGAGTGTTTGAGTCTGGGCGCCTCCACGCCTTCCTCACGGCGGCCTTGTATCATGGATCCGGGACCCATCTCTTCAGCGACCTGCTGCATCTGTACGTCTCCGCGCTGAACACGGCCGAGGTGCTGGGGCTGTCTGGACCCAACTTCCTGCGGATCTTCGTCGCGGCGTCCGTGATGGCCAATCTCTTTGCGTCGGCGGCGCAGTTCCTGTCGGACAGGAGGCAGCGCTTCGCCGGGTTTGCTTCCGGGCTCTTTCCCACGGGGCTTGCGCTGCTTGCCTTCATGGCGAGGCGAAGACCGCGCGCGAGTCTCATCTGGTTCGGCATCTCGATGAAGCCATTTCAGGCCTTGCTTATCCAGATTGCCTTCGAGACCTTGGTCCTGCGCGGATCGCTCTTTCCGGCGCTGCCGGCGTGCGTCGGAGCTTCGGTGGCGGGATACCTCTTCCACTTCTACCTTAGATTCGGGGTCCACAGGATGCTTGAAATGGCATACGAAGACTCCGTCATGTACCTAGACAATGCAGGCGGCGTCTGGTCCTGACAAAACTCGAAAACAGCGACGCTCATGAAGACGCTTTTTGGGGGGTTTGCCAAGTGCTGCAGTTTCTATGGCCGATCCCGAAGCTGTTGACCGCTCTGCAGTGCATCTTGGTATCTTCTCAATTGACGTCGGAACTCTTCGAGAAGACCCATCCCTTTGTCTTTCAGGATCTCGATCACGGCATCTTCACTGATTCCCTGAGGCGCCTTCAGGAGTTCGCCGCTACCGAGGAGGCCAGAGCTTGTCTTGTGGATGTCTCCGAAGACCGGTGCGAGGTGCTGTCGGATCTTGTGTTCGTCACGCTGCCCCAAGCAGCACGAGCAGAAGATGTCCTCCAGCCAGAGCTGCTGAACGCATCGAGCCTTGGCGTGGGGAAGTAGCGCGCAAGCGGGAGGCTCGCTCATGGTTGCGCCGTAGATGAGGCCCGGACCTCCCGCGGCAGGCGTGAACAGATCCGTGCTCGCGAGAAGCGGATCCATGGCGTCCGTGAAAGTTTGGTCTTGCCTCCCACCGATCAGTTCGCCTCGCGCCTCGCGCCTGTACAAATTCAGCGGAACCTGGTACGTATCCCAGATGCGCAGCAGCGCGCGGACTGCCGAGAGGGTTTCCGCGCACCTCGACTCCTGGTCGGCTCCCACCAGTGCAAGGTACTTGGCCATTGCGGGCCGGAATCCCAAGACCAGCGCACTGGACAGCGCAGCGGCGTTCATTCGCCCCTGGCCTTGCCGATGCGATGCAAGGTGCGTACGGCTCTCAAAGCACGAGATGAGAAGGTCAATGGACCTTGATGGGAAGCCTGGCAGGGAGCTCTGCACGATCTTCTTGGCCTGGTGCATGGCTCATTTGTCAGACCAATTGTAGCAAGCTGGGCATCACGATTGTCTTTACGGTGGTTGATGGTGCGTGCGCCTCACCTGACTCCGAGATAGTAGCATCGGATGGGGATTCTCCACGCTGGTGCGGCGAAGCCGGCGGGTCAAGCTCCACACGACTTCTTGACCGCCCTGTGGCACGTCCTCCGGATTCCCCGGATCGTGGGGAAATCGGGTACCGTTCAAGCCGAATGCGTCCAAGTGCCGCAGCACGGCTGCAACCAAAGCGACGCGCAGTTTGAAGCGCATTGTCGTTCTCCTTGCGGCCTCTGCTATCAAGTGCGGCGCGCGACAAACCGCCTGTGTAGGATCGGCCAAGATGTGCGGCGGTGGCTGATGCCCGCTGCTGGGAGTCCACTTCCCTGTGCCCGAGGGGAGCCTGCGAAGCAGCCGAGCTTGAGCCCGCCGCTCACTTCGGTGAGTAGCTCCAGCCGCTTCCGCCAGAGTGGCAACTTCCCGAAGGCGCAGGCCATGTGGATCATCCGCTTTCCCCAAACTCCGGCGCATTCGCCTCCGGAACGGATTCCCGGGTATCGTCTGGATGCCGAGGTGCTCACCAAGCTGCACATGGTACGCCTGCACAGGGGCGAGGGAGGCCGCATCCTGTGCGTAGCCTCGGAACGGGAGCTCTCCTGTCTCATCCCCAGACGTCCTTCTGGACTCGGATCCCGCGTCGCCGTTGTCAAGGGACCCGTCTTCATAGCCAGCCTCCCCATCGTCAGACGCCACGCCAGTGTCGCCCCAAGCGCTCTCCTCGTGGACATGACTGGCACTGGGGCCTGGCGGCTGGTGCCAACCACGAAGTGCTCGCGGGTGTTTGGCGTCTTGGGCGGGAGCCCGCTGCGGCCCCATCAGCCAGCGGGCATGCTTGCGGGCCCGGCGCCGACTCCTCCTCCTTAGGCTGTCGCACAGCCCTGCGACTCGCTCTTGCTCGAGTAGCCAGCCCTTCCAGTACCCTCGGAGGCGCCGCAGAGGCCGCTCAGAGCCCGTTGCCATTGGGGCGGAGCTACGTCATCGTGCCCTCTCCGCCAGATCTTACGGGAAGAGCAGGCTGGCGCTGCCAGCCTTGGTACGCTGCTCATGACTCGCTGAAGCTTGAGTCCCCATGCCGCCAGCGCGGGTCTGCCCCGGCTCTTCCTCGGAGACGCGCAAATCGTCCTGGGGATCGTTGGCTCTTCCTCTGCCCACGCGCAGACCCTGTTTATTATACTTCGGGAGAAGTACGATTATACCCACAGAATGGCCGACTTTTCGTGCTGCAGCCGTTTCGCAAGCGGGCGCACACCCGCAGTTTCAAAAAAAGCGCCGCAGGGGATTCACCTCTTTTTCACTCCGACGCCGCTCTGTGTTCCCGTTATCCCTGCTGTATTATGGCCGAGATCACGGTGGAGCTGGTGCGCAAGCGCGCCGAGCACAACGAGGGCCTGGTCACCACGCTGGAGGAGCTTAGTTTACATCAAGAAGAGCTCGCGAGCATCAACGACTTCTTGAACCGCAACTGCCGCCACTTGAAGATCCTGTACCTGCAGAACAACATCATCGCGCGCATCGAGAATCTCAGCCATCTGCGGCAGCTGGAGTATCTCAACCTGGCGTTGAATAACATCGAGAAGATCGAAGGTCTCCAGAGCGCCGAGTTCTTAAGAAAGCTGGATCTCACGGTGAACTTCATCGACTTGGATGAACTGCGCGCCGGCCTGGAGCACCTGAGGCCTCTCAGCCACTTGGAGGACCTGTACCTCATGGGCAACCCGTGCCAGAGCAAGTGGGAGGACGAGGACAAGAGCTTCCGCTCCTATTGCATCGCCAAGCTGCCGCAGCTGCAGCGCCTCGACGGCACGGATATCACGCGCTCGGAGAGGATCCAAGCGCTGCAGAAGCTGCCGCAGCTTGAGAAGCAGCTGGAAAGCTTGGCCGACGCGGTGCGCCGAGAAAAGGCGGCCAAGCAGCCCGAGGACGTGGATGAGCTGCGGGAGCTGGCGGAGGAAGAGCTCACGCAGCACACGCCGGAGGTGCGCACCGCCATGTACCGCGAGATGGCCGAGCAGAAGAGCGAGAAGCAGGCGCAGGAAGATGCCATGAAGCCGAAGGAGCGGAACTACGCAAAGGAGCATGCGGAGAGCGTCCAAAGTGCCCGCGCGAAGGAGCAGCAACAGATCAAGGAGCGAGAGAACCGCCTCCCGCGACAGACGAACCAGGCGGGGCTCGAGTTTTCGATCACCGAAGAGGGTAGGGAGGGGAAGGGCGCGGTGTTGCTCGACTTGAAGCTGGCAAAGCACCTAGATTCCAGCCTCATCGACGTCGACGTCCATCCAAAGTATGTCTCCGTCGTCGTGAAGAGCAAGAGGCTGCTGCTGCACCTCCCCGCAGAAGTCGCGTCAGGTACGCCGCATCGTCTCCGACTGCCCGAAGCGTCGCCAGCGCTTCACCCGCTCACATGCGCGCGTGCATCCTGGTGCTTTGGCTCCTTCCTTTTTGCTTGGACTTCTGTAACCCGTTTGGCCTTCTTTCCCTTCTGTGCAGGCCGTGCTCACGCGCAAAGAAGCAGGACGACGGGTCACCTCCTCATCACGATGCCGAAGGTGAATCCAGACGAGAACATGCTCAGCATTCGAGCTGCGCAGCGCCGCGAAAAGGAAGAGCAGGAGCAGAGGAAAAGAGCGGAGCTGCGCCAGAAGCGCAAGAAGAGTCGAAGCCGTAGTTTGGCGTCCCAGATGCTGGGAGAAGGCCAGGGTAGCTCCGAGGAGGAGGATTCCAGTTCCGATGAGGATGACGCGGAGAACATCCCCGCCGCGCCCCAGACGCTATCTGGACCGGTGCGGATCCAAGGACTCGTCCCGCGCAGGCTCGGCGGCATTGGGAAGAGTGCGGCTCCGTCCATTCGGGCCGTATCAACGCAGCAGCTGAAGCAGGCCTAGTCGTAGGTTTCGTCCCTGTTCCGTGCGACACCGAAGACGTGGGAGGAACGAAAGCAAAAAGAAAGGAAGAAAGAAAAAAAATTGCTCGCCTTCTGCTCGTGAACCTACATCGTTCCGCCATCTAAGCATGCATGGGCTGCCTACTCTCTTGTTGCGTTCTGCCTCGTCTAGTGCACTTTCTTGATGCGGCACAGCAACGGCCCGTTGCGCCCTTACGAAAGTGCGCGGTGGGTGAAAGTCTTCTTGCCCGACTGGAAGTCGCCAACGATGTCCTCACTACTACTCTCAAGGATCCATTTCTCCGACAACAGCCCTTCCACGCCCTTGAGGGAAAGCACCGCTTAGCTCCCACATGAGAAGCACCGTCAGAGGCGCGCGGTTGACTCACCACTGGACCCCGGGAATGAATCCGCCCCGTCGAGATCCCGACCTCCGCTCCGAGGCCGAAGCGGTAGCCATCCGAGAAGCGTGTTGACGCGTTGTGGAACACGCAGGCGCTATCCACCTGACGATGTAGACAGCGGCATGACATGTGAGCGCGGTTGCAGCGCGATTCTAGAGCAAAAGCAGAAGGACGCATCCCGAACCTGATTCAGGAAGACCTTCGCGACTGCGGCATCTTCCGCGACGATGCAATCCGTGTGGTGAGAGCCGTACTGGTTGATGTGCTCGATCGCCTCCCCGAGATCTGACACAATCTCCACAGCGATGGTGTTCTCGCCATACTCCATATGCATCGTCTCTTTGAACCGAAAGGGAAAGACTAAGTGTCGCAACAGCCGTGCTCCGGGAGAAAGACGCAGAAGAAAATACCTGCTTCTTCGGCTACGATACCCTCGCGAACTGCCCGTGGACCGCCCAGCATCTTTACCCCCGCGCGGCTCAAGGCGTCCAGTATTCTCTGGCCGCAGGGGAAGGCCATTGGTGAGAGGGGGGAGAGAACTGAAGAGCTCTTCGCGACGAAGAGAGACAGGGAGAGAAACGATGCACCACCTGATGCTCTCCGCTCTGGACAACACTCTCGTCCAGCAGAAGAGTCTCCGCAGCATTGCAAGCGGCGGGATAGTTCGTCTTTGCATCGACTACGATCTTCTCTGCCTTCTCGATGGCCGCCGAGGGATGCACATAGACGTGGCAGATGCCGTCCTATGATCAGGGCACGAGTCGCCGAGAGTCAGCAGGAACAACAGGAGGAAGCGCTCTGGCACCACGGAGGCAGGCAGTTTCCCAACGCACCGCATGGCCCAAAACTGGAATCTGGGTCGACGATTGGATACGAGACACCATCGCATTGGACCCGCGCGGGATGACGAGGTCGATGTACTTGTCCAACTGCAACAAGGAGTAGATCTCCGCGCGGCTCTGCACGAGCCCAATGACCGACGACGGCACTTTCCCCTCAGACGCGCGCTCGATCGTCTCGGTGATGATCTTGATCACAGGCGCGGGTGAGAGATGCGGATCGATGCTTTCCAGGTCATTGGCTCTCTTGCTGGTACCTTGTGCAGCGTCCGATTGGAGAACTCAGCTTCTCGCCCTCCTTTCAGGAGAAGCCCATTGCCGGACCGCAGACTCAGGGAAGCAATCTGGGGAAGGGAATCGGGCCTGGACTCAAAGATGATCAAGAGCACTCCGATGGCCGTCGTCTCCTTGCGCAGCATCAGCCCATCACTCAGCTCCGTTCGCGACAGCACTTTCCCGATCGGCTCTTCGGCCGCGGCGATGGACTTGATCCCGTCCACGAGGGTCTGAATCTTATGCTCCGTCAGAGCTAGCCGCTTGAGAAGGGGTCCAGCCTGCGGTGCAACGTCAGAAGCTCGATGGCGTCGGCGCTTTGTCGCAGGTCTGCACATCCTACCAGCGGAGGGTTCCGATCCTTCGCAGCTTGCAAGTCCTTCTGATTTGCCTGCAAGATCTCGTCCTTGCTGTCCTCCAGTGCATGCGCCACAGCGACAAGAATGAGCGCCCGCTCCTGTAGATCAAGAGGTATCAGCAACGTACAGGTGTCAGCAATGTACAAATTGTCAGCGACGGGCAGGCACGCATGGATAGCGGATGGTAAGGCGCGTGATGAGAGACGGCACCTCGGACGACAGCGCTAGCAGCTTGCGTCCGCCCGCGCGCGCAGCAATCGCTTGCTCGCGAATCTTGTCCTCCGCAGCGTCGGCCATCGCCGCCCGCCGGAGGAATGGCTCGGGATCCGGAACGAAGAGCGTGCCCTCCGTCTCGCCACAGATCACCTGGGAAGATGTACAAGTCATCAGGTGTCGCCTTGTGCCACGACCGGCGTCGCGCAACCCATACCTTGGTGATCGTCCCGGCTCGCCTGCCAGAGCAGACACAGACTGCCGGCACTCCTGCTCGCACGGCCCGCAGAGCTGCATCGATCTTCGCTTGCATGCCACCACGTCCTCGTGTGCTCTTCGGCCCGAACTCGAGCGACTCCTCTTGCCCGTCCACGAAGACATCGATCACCTGTGCGCAGCAATTCCAACCCCCAGAAGCATTTGCTTTTAGAAAGGTCCGTCCGCACAGCTCGAGTAAAGAGGATGTGCTTGCTACACACGGGAAGAGGCCAACCTGGGCATCGGGCAGCGAAGGAGGCATGTCGTACACACCGTCGACGTCCGTGAGGATGATCAGGAGTGACGCCTGGACTTGAGATGCCAAAAGCGCGGCAAGGCCGTCGTTGTCACTGAAGGTATCATCCGGAGTGTATCCTGCAGAGTAAGGCGTCCATCAGGGCTCAGCAGGTCTCATGATGCCTTCCATCCAGAGGCTGCCAACCATGAACAGCACCGCACCTCGGTTGGCCGTAACGGCGTCGTTCTCATTCACGATGGGAATGATTCCATGGCCGAGCAGGGTCTCCAGGGCCGTCGAGAGGTTCTCCTTGCGATCCTTGGTCTCAAAGTCCGCCTGAGACAGCAGAAGCTGCGAGGCCGTGGTGTCCAGCTGGTTGAACAGATTCTGGTAGATGCCCATCAAGTTCGCCTGCCGCCGGGTTTCAACCGCAAACACGGTTCTCTTCAACCATTGATTGCATCTCGCTCCCGCAATCGATCAGCAAACACCCCCTTCTATTCCAGAGACCCACCTGGCCAGCGGCGGCAAACGCGTGGTTGTACGACGTGCCCGGCGTCGCCTGCACGGAGGCGCTGGTCTGGTGCAGCCGGTCCAGCGCCGACTTGCCCAGGATGTCCTGGCGCCGGATGACGTTCCGGCCCACTCCGACTGCTCCACTGGACACCAAAATAACTTCCTTATTCGCCCGCTGCAGCTTCACGATGTCCTGGAGGGCCAAACGACTCAGAGGCCCGCGAGCTTCACGCACTTCAACGCCCCCATACGCACCTCCACCAGATGCCCAATCCGCGTGAGCGACGGGTAGCCATCCTCATTCACGATGATCGACGTGCCCGCCTAGGAAAAAGAAGCAAGGTGAAGAAAAGGTGAGGAAAATGGCCGAAGACATCCCTCAAAATCCCCCGAAATGCCAAGGGAAATCCAGGAGAGCCCGTACTTTGACCACAATTCGCGAGGCTCTCACGAGGTCTGCGCGGTCGCAGATGGTGTCGAGCACCGGCGGTGTCAGCCGCCCGCCGGAGTTGCGCACGTTCATGATGATCGGACGGCGGCAAAAGGGTGAACGCGCCGCGAGAGATTTGGCGAAGGCGGCAATCTCGCGAGTCGAGAAGCTCTCGCAGTCACTGGGAACGTTCTACAGGGGGACATCTCGTGATAGTCGCTAGATTCTCCTCCATCTGTCACACCGTCAAGGCGGCACCCAATGGATGCAATGGATTCGAACTTTAAAAAGTTCGAAAGCGGCGTCAGCTGAAAGTCGCGAGATTCGTCCATCCGTCACGTGCGTAGGTGGCGAAGAACAAGGCCTTGTGCAGCTGTAGGAAAGAGGCAGGAAAGCCTCGCTTGGCGTCAAGTTGCAGCTGCGCCACGAGTCACGCGATGTTTTCACGATTTGTGCTCCGCTCCGCCTTCATGGCGCCTCTGATGAGCCTGGCCTTTGCCCCGGGCGCGCTGCGGAGCCTGTCGCGGCCTCAGTGGCGCCAATTGGCCGCCATGCCGACTGACGAGGAGGGCTGGCGCGTGATTTTGTCGCCCATGCAGTTCGCTGTGCTGCGAGAGAAGGGTACGGAGCCGCCTGGCTACAGCGAGAGGACGCCTGGTGAGCTGGAGTACGAGCTGAAGGAGAAGCACGGCACCAAGTACCCCGACTCCGGCGCCTACGAGTGCGCAGCTTGCTCGGCGCCTCTCTATTACGCCCGTACCAAGTTCAACTCGGGTGAGTTTGCTGAGGCTTTTTCTGTGCGGTCGAAGCAGTGGTGTTCTCATGCGATCCTGCTGTTCAGCTTGTGGATGGCCGGCATTTTTCGACGGCATTCCCGGGGCGATCAAAGGTATGCTTGCTGCCTGGATGCCGCCACGACGAGTCTTACGGCGGCTGCTCATGCTGCTCGTTCCTGCAATCTCTGAACCCCCGGCTTCTCTTTTCCTACCCGCCCACCCTTTCACCCACCTGCACACACACACACACACACACACACACACACACACACACACACACACACACACACACACACACACACACACACACACATAGAGGTACCAGATTCAGATGGGAGGCGTATTGAGATCGTCTGCAGCAACTGCGGCGGACACCTTGGCCACGTCTTCAAGGGAGAGGGCTTCCCGACGCCGACGAACGAGAGGCACTGCGGTACGTTTTCTCGGTGACCCGTCTTTTTGCAGCATCCCTTTTGCCCCTCCCCTTTCCTCGTAGCCAAGTTGTCTATCACTTCATCTGAATCGATCTTGACCTCGCTGGGCAGTGAATGGCATCAGTATTCGGTACAACCCGGAAGGCGAGCATCCCGAGGAGGTGAAGAGCGTGAAGGGCTTTACCGATTAGTGGTGTGGCATGCGGGGCTGGACGCAGCGTACGTCAAGACAGGAAGAGCAATCAGCAACGTTGCGGCGTTTCTTTGTCTTCGATTGGAAGTTCAGGGAAGCGATCCAGCGCCGGCGGCAGCATCAGCGTGACCCGCTTCAACGCCGGCAGGCGCCCCTACAAAACTGCGCCTACCTCCGGCGACTCCTGGGGCGTGCGTCATCAGTTGCACTGTTCTGCCGCTCCAGCATGCGCGGCTTGGCGGCGTCCGGGGCCATCGACTTCATCACGTCGTGGAAGCTTATTCGTCTGTCTCGGGGCTCCTCGTCGTCAGAAGTGGGCAGCGACGACGGCGACAGGCGCGACGGACGAGGCTCGACCTTGTCGCCGACGATGCCGAGATCCATCGCGCTGAT
>JAAMXY010001072.1:0-24309 GCA_019677205.1 Pinguiococcus pyrenoidosus
CAGATTTCACCAGAAACTCGACGACAGGAATGGTGATGTACCACGGCGGGAACATCACTTCCTGTGCTACAGCCTCAGGTCGGCCTGGGCGTCACAGACACGACAAGAAGAAGCTTGAGTGGTCTGGGTCGGCTGTCCGGCCCTTGGTACTACTCTACCGGTACCTAGTACTGCTGTGCTGTACTGTACTATTCTCTGTTCTCGCAATTTGCTTTCTGATAGCCTGTGAATGTCTTTGACGGCATACTTATGGCGGCCGCGGGAACAATCGATTCTGCGGCAATCTTCCCTCAGACGAAGAGACTTTCATGATGTCTGCGCCTCCGAAATTGCCGGGACTTCCCGGTGAAGGTTGGAAGAGCAGTGGGCCTGCGAGACAGCAGCAGCAAAGCCGAGAGAGTCTTTCAGTCTTGGGTCTGGAGAGCAGCACGGCAAAAGTGGTTTCCGTTTCATCTCGTGCGAGGCTGCAGCCCAGCTCGTCGTCGGCGGATGTCAGCGCGCGACTCCAAGGTGGTGGGCTTTGGAATGGCTGCACCAGCCTTCTTGGATGACTGACGAGCTCTCATGCTGTCGATGCTTCACACCGGGCAAGGCTACAACGTGAGGAATGGTTCGTTCTTTCCTTTGAAAAGAAAAGGCGGGAAACGCAGCTCCAGGTCGAACGATATTCTTAACCGTTAGGAAAAATTATAGTTTTGATCTCGACCTTGAGAAAACTTTTCTGAAACTTAATTTTTATCATGCTATAATCGCTTTGGACGGTAGAGCAAAGGGCAAGAGACGTCTGTCACACACTTGGTCGGCAAGAGTGCCCAAAGCTCTGGACGAGATTGCGCACGCCACGGATGTCGCGTCCGTTCCAGCGCCACTTCGAGAGGCGTTCGACAAGGAGGAGAGGCGAGTGCGAGAGAAGAAGGAGGCCCTCAAGGAGCAGCGTCTGCAGTTGAGGGTCAAGGTGCTACGCGAGGAGCACCTCACCTCCGCCGACGGTACCCATTCCCTGAGGGATTGGGTGAACCTTCGGAGCCTGACCACTGACGTGACCGTCCGACGCGGCAATCCGGCGATCTCGTTGTATCAGGCTGTCCAAGACGATCTGGGCCTTTCCGTCCAAAGCATCCGGCTATGGGATGTGGTACGGCGTGAGAACAACACGATCCGAGTGGGTGCAGCGCTCTTGCCCACCAGTGCTGAGGCGCTGTCGCGGCTCATCGAAGAGAGTCAATTCCTAGAAGACGTGACCGAGCGTGGCTACGACGGACGCTGCTGCGTTGAAGTGGTCTCCCTGACCACGCTCGTTAAGGAGCCTTTGGTGCTGTGGGACCGAAGACTACATCTGGGGTTGGCCGAGACGGACACGGTCCACTGGAAGCTGGCGGCGCTGGACAGTGGCACGCTTCGTGTTTCTTACATTTGCTCCAATGGAAACCAAGCGGATGAAGCGGGCGAGGACCAAGCGGATGGTGCGCTGTGGCAAACGCTGGCGAAGATGTATCCCCCGTTCGAAGCTGGAGACGGCCGCTATCATCCAAAGCTTCTAAACACGGTCTCGAGCAACAGCTGCCACTTCGAGCAGTGCCCGTTGCTGGGGATCTGTGTGGAAGGCTCGCCGTACTTCGACGCCGCCAGAGCGTCGCACCGTCATACCTACGGCAAGGCCGCCTCGAAGGGCATCCACATCCGGAAGAGGGGCAACTGAGAAGTGGAGGTCCCCCAACCTTCGCATCATTGCCACGCTTCTCTGAGACCTCTGAGACCATTCGCCGAAGATCCAGTCTGATGCGTCGGACTGCGATGTGGGAGGGAAGTGGTCGCAAGAGTGCAGGTGAAGAGGTCGCAAAAGTTCAGGCGAAGTGGTCGCAAGAGTTCAGGCGAGCAGCGGTACACAACGCTACCCAAACAACGATTGAAAAAGACAAGGCATCTCCTGATTCCTCATGAAAACACTCCGATTCCTCGTATCTACACTCAGAACCGCTCAAGCGAGGGCAACGTCCAATATGATCTCGTTTCTCACGGTTTGCTTCACCTTTCCTTGAGAGTTACAACTAAACGGCTTGCATAGCCGCCACGCAGGGCATACATACTGCTGGCAACACATCAACTTTGCTGGCGTGGTTCTCGGCAACGGCCTGCATCGCCGCAAGGCGCACACATACTGCGGGTGACGAAGGAACTTAGTTGGCGTGGTTGTTGGCGGCGAGGGCGTCGTCGACGAGTTCCCGGGAGCCGTGCGCGTAGAGGTCGTCCGACATGTCGTCGCGCTGGGCCTTCATGTCCGCGCACATCTTGTCGAAGGTCGACGCGGAGACCAGGTGGCACTTGCGGTCCACCTGCCACGTGATGGGAGAGTAGGCGGAGCAGATCTCGTTGTTGCGGGAGGTTCCTGTGGTGGATCCCGTGTACATGGCCATGTCCATGCCGTGCTCGCCGTCCACGATCATGCCGCGCATGAGGTCGGGGTAGTAGAAGCGCTCGTCGTTCACGATCACGAAGACCTGGGCCTGCACGCCGATGGAGTTGTACGTGGTGCGCGGGTCCAGCTCGTCGAAGAAGGCTCCCACGACCTCGGCCTGGCAGAAGACACCGTCGTAGAAGGGCGTCTGGTACTGGTTGAGCGTGCCGCACTTGCCGGCGCGGGAGTGGGGCCAGTGGACCTCGTAGGTCTGGCCGACCTCCATCTCGATGCAGTGCTGCCAGTCGTAGGGCTTGGTGAAGATGGGGTTGGTGGCGTCGTAGGAGGTGCACTGGAAGCCCTCGCGGGTCTCGCCGGCGAGGCGGCGGCGCTCGTTCACGTCGCTGGGGCCGGAGCCCGTCTCGTCGAACTCGCCGAGGGAGTAGTGCTCGGCGCCGAGGTGCCAGTGCACGTTGACGGGGCAGAGGCCCTCCTTGAAGTAGGGGTTGGTGATGGGCACGGCGTCGGTCTCGAGGTCACCGTTGTAGCCCTTGGTGACGTTTGCGCCGGCCTGCTCCATGGCCACGACGATGTCGTCCTGGAAGCACTCGAAGTTGTCGAAGCCCGGGATGGGGTAGATGCCCTCGCAGGGGTTGTCTCCCGCTGGCGGGCCGCGCGTGGTCAGCGCGTTCTCCACGTAGACGACGTCACTGTCGGTGTCCTTCTCAAGCGTGACGGCCAGGTAGATGGTGTCGATCAGCAGGCCGAGGACGCAGATGGTGAGGACGGCGAGCGCAATCTTGAGGGAGGTGACCGCGCTCATGGTGATCGCCGCGTCGCCCGAGGCGCTGCCAGCGCCCGAGGGAGCGCCGGCGACTGCCTTCTTGGCAGGTGCGACTGCCGCCCGGCCCTGCTCCGCATCGGCAGGGCTTTGCGTGTCGGCCTTCCGGAAGCGCTCGTAGTCGTACTGCTCCATGGTATCGTCGGACGCCATGCTGGACGTGCTCGTGGGCCTCGGTGCAGCGTCGGACTGGGGGGGCGGGCTGTGGCGCGGGGTCTGCGGGGAGAGGCCATTGCAACGTTGCTGGTCCTCCACCTTTGAAGTTTCTCCACGTGAGCGATCTTTCTTCGCTCGCAATTCTCGTTCGCTCGTGACGAGGCGGTCGTAAGTGACTGTGCTATGCACGAGTGGCGGCTCTTGTGACCAGCGTGCATTCAAAATGCTGACGGGCTGCCCAGCATCCACTGTCCTATGCAGGATTCCCGGTCCGGGTGGCGCTGACGTAGCTACATGTGTACTGCAACCACTTGCGGGTTGACACTTCCCCGATTAGGAGCCTGTGATATACACGTGATACAAACTGTTGAACTTCTCCAGCTTCGGGGTTTCGTAAGTCCCGGTCCGGGGATCCAGCCGCACGATTCGTCGACGTCGCGGTTCGAAACTGGCTCGATCGATTGACTCGAGATCGCTTACGTGGCTAAAGCTTCACGGCGGCTCTTGAAGTCGCCAACACCTTTCAACCGGATTCCTGCAAAGGGGGGTTTCGTTCCATTCCGCGAGAACCGGATCCCAGGTCTGAAGGAAGCACGTATTGGACGTGGGGGAAAAAGCAAGTACTCAAGGAAGCACGTATTGGACGCGGCGGGGACGCAAGTATTCAAGTATTCAAGCATTGGACGCGGGGGAAGCACGTATTGGACGGGTGGGCTGATTCCTGGAGATCCCACGTCCGCCCGTCGACCAGCCACCAACCATCGCTGCAGCGATTGGTTCTTTTCGGTTCCGAGTGCAAGTACGATCTGACACCGAGCTGGCTGCTTTGGGCGCTGACCGGCCCAAGCGACCAATCGCCTGGAAGGTCCGGCGGAGCATATGCCTTCGCAAGAGCGGTTCGACCTTGAACGTTCGCCCCGACACGTGACGTAGTCCGGCTAGGCTTCCACGGAAAGGAAAGGTACGGAGGCCTGAACTGACTGGCCGAACCTTTCATAGCTACAGAGGCGATCCACTGATCCATACAGTATGCGAAACAATCTCAACAACAAGGAATGGATTGTGTGGGTGCGCCTGGGACTGTAGATGGACAGTAACGTGGTGATGGTGTCGCAACCCTATGAATCTATGAATCCTCAGGCAGCTGGACGCGATGGCGCGACACGAGCTCGCGATCGATCCCAATCGATCCCAATCGATCCCAATCGATCCCAATCGATCCCAATCGATCCCCGTCGTCCTCGTCCCTCGTCACAGGTTCCGAGTCGACGCCGAGCTGCTCGGGCTTGGGCGTCGTCGCTGTGGGCCCCATGGGATGATTCGGCTTCGTCGCTCGTCAGGAATCCATCAAGGCAACAGGGTACAAAAGGAAGGAATCCCTTGCAAACTCTCTTGCGCCTACGCTGGGCCTCCCTCCTTCTGGCGAGGAACTAGAACTCTTCAAGCTCGATTTGGCTCTCAATGAGCTGCGCCACCTTCTCGAACGCCATTGCGATGGATTCCATGCTGCCGTCTGCAAAGACCAGTTCGCCCTTCTTCGAACAGGCGCTCAGCTCCTGCAGGGGCTCCCTGGCGACGTCGTTGCCCACCGCAACAATCATGAGTCCTTCGAGGCCTTGGAGCGCTTTCACGCGCTTCTTGACCACGTCTCGCGACGTGCTCGAAGAGTTGTCCTCTCCGTCGGTCAACGCGACGATCCAGTTGGTGAAGTCTCCGGCAGCTTGGCTCCGTTGCTCCTTCCTTTCGATCTCGTCCAGCGCAAACGCCAGGGCGTCGAAGAAGGCGGTCGCTCCCGCCGGTCGGTTGAGGTTTTCTATCCTCGAGCGCTTTTCTTCGGTCATGCTCGTCTTGGGCGAGAGGGAAAAGTCCATCGTGAGGTTGCGGCTGAAGTGCGTCAAGCCGACTTCGTCCTCTGGGCCGATGAAGTTGTTGAACATTGCCAGGAGCGACTCCCGCGCCGCTCGGATCTTTCCGCCGGCCATGCTGCCGCTGTAGTCCAGCGTGAAGCAAACTCTCTTCCTTGACGCGCCGCGAGCCTTCCCCGTGAGGCTGTAGCCGTAGCCGGCCATGATCTCATTGATGGCGCTGGCCTCCCCGCGACCTGCCACGAGCTCTCGCAGCAGCACGAGGATCTTGCGCGTCGTTCGCGGCTCGCAGTACTTGGAGCTGCAAAGGGCCTTGGCAAGCAGCGGCACAGACGTGTCTTCGTCGGAACTGGCCGCCAGGCGAGCCAGGTTGTAGTAGGCCACCTGCTCGGCGATGGCGATCTCGAACTCATCCGAGGCGTCGGCGTCGGCGTCAGCTTTGTTCTTCTGCGCTTGGACCACGGCGAGCGCCTTCTTGAACACGCGCTTGGCGAAGACCACCTCCTCTTCCTTCAGGTAGAAGTGCCCTTTCCGGCCCTGGTTGACAAGCCAGCCGTACCGGTCGCCGATGGTCTGCTCCATGCTCTGCGCCCTCTCCAGGATGTCGACGGGGTCCTCGGCCTGGCCCTCGGGGCTCTCGATGAGCAGGGCGGCGTAGTTGCCCATGCGGCTCGCCAGGGTCTTCTGGGCGTCGATGACGTCGTCTTTTACCCCGCGGTCGACTGCGGCCTCGAGGAGGTGCTGGGCGTTGGCGATGCTGAGCGAGTAGTTGGCCGCCGCTTCGTCCCACTTGCCCAGGCTCATCGCCGCTGCCGCGAGGTTGTTGAGCGCGATGCCCGTGCCCCGGTCGTCGCAGATGCTCTCGAACAGCTCCAGCGCCTCTCCGAAGGCCTTGTACGCCTTGGCCATGTTGCCCTTGGCGTAGGACTCGGACCCAAACTTCAGTGCCACCAGCAGGCTGGAGAAGGCCTCCAGCAGCGTGCGGACGTCCGAGGACGACGCCGAGCTGGGGAGCGGCGCCGCCGCCTCTGCCTGCTGCAAGTCGCCCTCGGCGATGTACTTGCACACGTCGACCAGCTCCTGGATGGGCTTGCCGATGGCCAGGATGAACATGGCGTACAGCAGCGAGATGACGACGACGAAGGTCACGACCACCACGGTGATGAACACCGCGCGTTGCACGTCGATGGCGTCCTCAATGTCGTCGTTCACTTTGTTCACCACCTCCAACACCTCCGAGGTGGGAACCGTGCACACCACGGTGTAGCGTACCGTGCCGGACCGGATGGCGGCGGTCGAGAAGGTGAACTCCTCGCCGCCCTTCACGTAGGTGGCCTGGATGGGCTCTCCGTCCGGGACGCGCTGTGCGAAAACCTCGAGAAAGGCGCTCCACTCCTCGTTCGAGAACTGCGGCTCCACGCAGCGGAGATTGTCAGTGCCCGACACGCAGGCGCTGTCGGCGAGCTCGGGGTGCAGCACCACGGTGAGGGGCGCGTCGGTGACTACCAAGAACGAGTAGCCCGAGTCCAAGATGACCAACTCATTGACGCTGTCCGACAGCACCGAGGCCTTGACGTTGGTGTTCAAGACGCCTAGCAAGTCCGGCGCGTCCTGCGGCACGCGGACGTTGGTGACGCCCGTCACCACGGTCTCGCCGCCGCTGCTTGTCCGGGGCGTCTGGAAGAAGACGGTGGTCGCCTCGTCGGCGTCGGGGTTCTGCTCAAAGCTGTGGACGGACGTCTGGTACCAGCTCCGGCAGCGCGGGTCGTAGGGCGGGAAGTTCGCCCTGGCGCAGTCGCTCTGGTAGTCCAGGCAGAAGGCGTAGGCGTCCGAGAGGCTGCTGGGCTCGGCGTCGGCGTAGCAGCGACTGGGGTCTCCGTACGACTTGAGCTCGTACTTGTAGACGCGCGTGAGAGCCGTGTCGTCCTCCTGGCCGATCTGGAGGAAGTCCAGGTTGGAACGCGCGTGGAAAGCGCTCTTGAACTTCAGGTCCAACAGGGACGTCAGCTGCGTCGTGCGCGCGACGTTGGTGGCGTCTTGGCACTGCTCGGGCGTCGCCAAGGGACAAAAGTCCGCCGTGTCGTTCAGGGTAAAGTAGCCCGACTGCCCCGCCGCAAAGCTTTCCGTCACGGAGCAGCTGCCGAACTGAGCGCAGAAGGAGTACCTGTGGCGCGACTGGATGCTGCTGCCCCGGCAGACGCAGGCAAGGTCGTAGCTGGTGGGCAGCAGCGGCGACGAGCGCCAGGAAGGAATCGTGAGGTTCCCGGCGGTGAGAGCGGCGTAGAATGTGGCCACCACGGACGCGTCCAGCGCCGCGCGGTCGAAGTACGTCTTGGTGAAGGCGCTCTTGGCCTGCGCGATCTCCAGCAGGTTGCTCAGCTCCGTGTCCACCACAAAGTCGGCCGTGTCGGCCGTCCAGGAGTCGCCGTCGTCGTCCAGGATGGCGATGGTGTTGATGGTCAGCATCACGAGGCCGATCATGAGCACCGCCACCACCACGCACGCCATGAACTTGAGGCTCTGCATCCTTCCAGAGACGCGCGCACAGCACTTCGCGAAGCCCCGACCGGCACCGCTGCGGCCCACAGACGTCTTCTGCCCCACCAGCGGCGATGTCGCGGCGTTGCCCAGCTCCTCCTCCATCTGATTCAACGCGAAGCTCTTGGCTCCCAGCTTCCCCTGCTTCCGATGCTTCCGCAGGAGCTCCTGGAAGCGGCATTGCTCTGCAAGGCGCATGTCAGACTCGTCGCTGTCGGTGGCGGCGGCGGTGGCGGCGGTGGTGGCGGCGGTGGCGGTGGCGGCGTCCGGCCGGCTCTCAGCTCCGCGGCACTCCTCTTCGAAGAAGGGGTTGAGCGGAAAGCGGGGCTTCTCGAGCTTGGCCCTCTCGACGACCGTCAGGCGGTGCAGCATGCGGTAGAAGTACAGCTTGAGGTTGCCCAGCTCGTTCTGCGAGTACGCGGCGGTCTGCACGTCGTCGATCTCCGGCAGAGCGCTGGCGACGAAGTTGTAGCGGCCGCCGACCTTCTCGCTGTCTAGCGTGGTGGCGTCCACGATGCGTCGCGAGTACTCCAGCAGGAACCTCAGCTTGGGTGCCATGACGTGGTCTACGAGCAGCACTGTGAGGCACACGATTACGAGAGTGACAGCGGAGGCCGCGAAGACATACACCACGACACTCTCGAAGGTGTCGTCCACGCTGTCCTCCAGCGCCGGCAAGGTGGATAAAGCCTCGTCCTTGCGGGAGAACATGAAGAACACCAGCGTGTCGCTGTCATGGTGCTCTCCGTCGCGGCGGGAGCGGAAGAAGGGGATGCTGGCGGCGAACCATCGCTCGCCCTGGCCTCTACCGTCCGACTCTTTGGTGTACTCGAAGGCGCCCTCCTTGTCGATGGCGCGGGATCGAAAGCTGGGCTCGGCGTCGTAGATGGTGCGGAACTCCTTGGTGGTTTCATTGTACGGCTGGAAGCTGGAGGTGGGGTCTCCCCACACGATGACCTCCCCGGACGACTTGCACAGCACGCCGAAGCCGCTCTCCAGGTACGACACGTTGCGCGTCAGCTGCTCCAGGTCGGTCAGGAGCATCACGGTGCCGGCCACGATCTCGAGTCCATCATTGCCATTGATGCCGCGAGTGGCCTCGGGTGGCAGGTACCGCTTGCTCGACAAGTTGATGACGAACTCCTTCGTGAAGGTCTCCAGGTAGGGCCCGTTGGCATACACGTCGTCGATGGGCGCGTTGCGAAACCAATCTCGGCCCGGAGGGTCGTACCGTTCATCGTCGAGCACGATGCCCGGATAGGTGCGTCGTATCGAGTCGTACGTGTCGTCGTTGTTGCAGTAGCGGTCGGAGCAGATCTTGAGGGCGTTGTAGAAGAACAGCGTCGTATCGGGGCCGCGCTCGTACAGCTGCACGAAGTCCCTGTCCAGGATGCTGAGCGCCCCGATTGACGCGTTCAGCGCGGGAGAGTTGATCAGCAGCTGGGAGAAGGCCGTTGGCGTCCTCGCGCCGATGCCGGCGCCGTTCGTCTTCTGATAGGCGTAGACGGAGGACTGAACAAGCGAGCCGCTCATGGGCGTCGTGAGCCCCGTAAGACGCGAACGCCCCTCCAGGGGCCCGTAGTCCTCGGGGCAGCCGTAGGGGGCGTCCCCCCGGGAGCAGCCGTCGACGAAGCCGAAATCCGCGTAGGAGGGGAACTCCCGGAAGATTTGCTCGTAGGTGCCACCGCTGTAGCGCACGGCATCGCCGAGGTACGCGGCCGTCTGCTCCGCCAGGGTCATGCTGATGCTGTCGCTGGCCAGGTCCAGCTCGGCACCCAAGGCAGCGGCGGTCTCCCGTCCGATGGTCAGGATGTTGTTCATGGCGTAGGAGGTCAGGCTGTCGCGCACGGAGGTCTTCGTGGAGTCGCCCAACCCGCCGACGGAGCCGATGCTTGAGCCGATGAAGAGGCAGAGCGCCAGCACGATCGAGACGCCGATGCCGAAGCCCACCTGCTGCCGAATGGTGTACCTGTCGTTGAAGAGGGGAAGGCACATGTTTTGCTGCTGCGCCACACGCTCCCTCTCCCGGAGGACGTCTTCCTCGTGCCGCTTCTGGCGCTCGTCCTTCCATTGCAGCTTGCGATGCTCCACAAGGCCCCGTCTTTCGCTTCCGACCCGGATCGGGGCTGCGGGCCCCAGAACCATCTTTGGGGTCGCGGAGGGCGGGGCAGCGCTCGGCCGAGCGGAGGGCCCAATCGTCGGAGCCGTGGCGAACTTTTCTTCCTCCAGCGGTGGCGCGGAAGCGACCAGCACCGCCGCGACGGCCTGGACGGGGAGCTGCATCGCGCCGTCACCACGGTCGGCGGCGGGTGCGCCCGTCGAGCTTGCGTCTGACCTGGCCGTGCTGCTCTGGGGTCAGAGACGCGTTGCTGAGCTCTCATACTTCTTCTCCGTTGTTGACCACAGAAGAAGATGAAGAAGATGAAGAAGATGAAGAAGAAACATCGTACCTTGGCGTCTTCGGAGCTGACCTCCCATCTTTCGCTGTTTGTCTGCAGCTGCAGCAGTCCGTGGGCCGTCACCACGCCCACGCTGAGGGTCGCGTCGTCGATGAGGGTCTGGAGCCTCCGGGCGTGGCCCAGGAGATCGTTCTCCGTGGACTTGGCAGCGCAGAATGCGTGGCAGGAGTCCTGGTTCTGGACGGCGCGAAGCGTCACATTTGTCGCCTCGAGCGCGGCCTGCAAATCCCCTGCATGACGGCCATCCAAGGTTCGTGGTGAGCGGGGGGCGGGAGGGAGCGGCCGGCATTCTGATGTGCGGTAGGCCCTGGCGGATGAGCTCACCGACGAGGTCCACATCCAAGTGGGACCCTGAGGACTCTAGCAGCTTGGTCACTCGTTTGACGCGGTTGCCGAGGATCATCACCACTTCGCGATTGCCCTGGACGGTTTGAAGCTGGCTGGCGGTGGTGCTGGCCAGCGCCAGCCCAAGGCTGATGGCCTCTGCCATTGCAATGGCCGTGTGGGCGCGATAACGTCGGCGGCGGTTGCAAGCAGCCTGGCTTTGGGCTCGTGCCGCTTGCAATACGCAAGGTCTTTCTGGGCCGGTTGGGGCGGTTGACGGGGTTCGGCTTGTCGCCTAGGGCGCGTCAAGAGTGGAAACTTGCCAACAAGCAGTATGCTCGGCGCTCGGGGGCCTTCTGGGGGAGGAGGGGGTTCTGCGGCAGAGCTGCTGCCTTGCATTGCATGTTCTTGCCTCGGCTTTCACGGGCGAATCCGTCCGCCTCCATGCCGCCATATCATACGCACATAACGCGTGATAAGCTCATGCAGACGATGATCTGAGTGGTGGAGAAGGTTCGAGCTCCATGCAACGCGCACGCGGATTGGGTGAACGCGGGTGAACGTGGCAGAAGGCAGTTGCCCCGGGGCGAACCAGTTGAATCCGGCTTGCAACGCACTTGCTTCCCAAGCGAATGGCTGCGCAGCAAGATTCGACTTCCTGCGGAGTTCCGGCAGTCGCAGATGTGGAAGATTCACCCAATCAATGCGGACCATTTTGAAGGGAAAGAGCCGAGAAGGATTATGGATTCGGCTGCGTCCGATTGGTCAGCGCGTCCTTTCCAGGTTTCGTCGCTTTGTCGCTTTCCAGCTTTCGTCGCTTTCGTCGCGTTCGTCCTTTCGTCGCCCGCTTCCACCAATCCCGAGTCGGCAGTGGTTTTTAATTTAACTTTTTGTATTTTTGATCAACATTTTGATTTCAAGAAAAAATTTAGAAAAGGAAGAAGCTGACGGAGCTGGAGACGGACAGATACAGAAGCAAGCACTTCCGCGACGACGGCTTTCTGATTTCCGCTCCACTTTTCTTCTTGCGCCAGACGTGTGGTGTGGCTTTCCTTACTGTATCTAAATCTCTCTCTCTCTCTATATATATATAGATTGTGGTAACTAGGCCAGCGAGACTGCGGAGGCACCTGCAGGTCGACGATGCGAACCGCACGCAGTAGACCTGCAGGGTGGAGGGCTCCGACAAGGAGCGGGAAAGGGTTTGGGCTAGGGCTAGAGCTAGGGCTAGAGCTAGAGCTAGGGTTAGGGTTGGGATTGGGGTTGGGGTTGGGGTAGGGGAGAGCACACCCATGCAAATCACATGAAGCCCCACATGGTGACGCACATGGGCTGGCGGCGGAGCCGCTGCTCGGTATCACCCGCGGCGCCACGGTCGCGGGCACGAGGACAAGCCGGAGGGGCGAGAACGCGAGAACGCGAGAACGCGAGAAATTTGTACGGAGGACGTGAATCTCAGCGTGGCGAGCTCTCAAGCGGCGGTCCAGCGAAGAAGACTTCCTGCGGAACCTCGACGATGCGGCGGAAGCGCAGCATGGGCAGGCTGCGCACCTCCGAGCGCTCCACTCCGGGCCTCTGTCCGGCGCGTCGTCGCCAGGAGCGGCCTTCTTTACCCATAGTGGACGAGCCAGACTCGTCCTTGCAGTAGTAGTATGGACCCGGCGGATTTGGACCTGGCGCGGCAGAAACGGCAGAGGCTCGTGCGTGCAAGGGCGAGCTGAGAGACGGCAAAGGCCGCGGAATAACGATGCATGCATGCTTCCTTCGATTCTATGATCCGAACGTCCCCAGGGTCTAGGTTATCGAAAAAGGAAGCCTCGATCGCCAGAACGAGACCGCGGATGCCCACCAGACAGCATCTTGGTCCATGCCCTGCCCGCAGCCAAGGCCCGTTGCCGGCGCATGCGACGAGTAGGAAAAAGACCTGCTGCTTCTGTCCCGAATCTGGGCGAGCACAGGTGCTCGGGGGGAGACGAAAACGCCTGCGCACACTCACACATCATCTACTATCGAAGAGCTCAGCTCGCCACTTGACGAGGAAGTTCGAGCTGTGCAGGAAAGGGGTACGACAGCCCCGAAAAAAACAGCGGAAGCCGAGGACTCGCACGGCACCTTGGTGGCGGCGCGGTTCCGAGCGGCGATGCCGCTGCCACGGGCACGGAGAAACGGCGGTGCTCACGGGCGTGCAGCACAGCAGGATTCTAGACTTTCCTTGTCGTGCTAGTTTCCCTGCCCCGTCGCGCAGATCACAAGCATCTGGAAAAGCACGCAAGGAACGAGCGCCATCTGCATCACCGCACCGTAGCTTGGAACGACGTCGTCTGGAGCGTCGTCACAGGTGACAACGTCGCCCTCGAAGAATTTCAGTTCGTCGACCACGGCGTCGTTGGTCATGACCATGACAACGTTCACGACGCAGGTTACGACAAAGATCGCATCGATCACGTACAGGATCGTGCGAAAGGCCTGGGTAGAGCTTCCGATGATATCCGTGGTCTGCAGGACAAAGCAACGGCTGTGAGCTTCGAGATCCGTCGCGTTCTCGAAGTGGGCACAGCACCTTCTTGGCAAAGCATGACAGCAGAATAAGGAAGAGGCTAAGGAGCGCAAGAAACATTTCGAAGCAAGCGAAGGTGAAAGCTGTACGGAACACCCGTCCGGCCACATCAATCGTCTTGTCTCCCTTCTCGTTGGTCCACTGGTAGTCCTCGCACCTGTGGCGAAGCCGAGCAAGAAAGAAATGGGAAACGATGGGAAGCGATGGGAGAGATCGATGAGCCCCTCGAAATCACATCCGGGCATCCGAACAGGCACGTACTCGCGATCGAAGCCGTCCCATTTCACGCAGAAACGGTACGAGAAGAATTCCATCTCCACGTCTTCGACGACTGCAACACAAGAAGCAGGGTCAAGGGCTGGGCGGTTCGCCGTAGCACTGGCCCTGTCGTCAAGATCCACTTACAGTCGCACTCGTCGTCGCGTCGGATGACCCATGAAAGGCGTTCCGTGTCCTCGGTGAAGGTGAGCGCAAGTAAGACGACCTCCACGACGAGGATCACGGGGAAGATGGGCAGCCAGTTTCCGAGGTTTCCCACTGGTGCCGCGGCAGCCGCTCTTGTCGGCTTCGCCGCAGGCTTCGTGTTGACCTTGGTCTCCTCGTCCGGGACCGACTCGGGCGCGGCCTTCTCCTCCCCCAAGATGCCGCATGGGCAGGTGATGAGAAGAGCTTGGATCGCGAAAGAGACCACAAAGACCACATGCACGATTGCGCCGTAGCCAAGGGTGATCTTATCGGGCTCGTCTTCGCAGCCCAGGTAGTAGTCCTCGAACGCGTCGTCCTTGAAAAAGTCGATCTCTTCTTTAACAGCGTCATTGCCCGTGGCGAAGCTTACGATAACGACCGAGATCAGACCCATCAAGACCACGAAGGAGAACAGCATCCACTTGAAGCTCGCTTGCTCGCGCCCAATGATCTCCGTAGACTGCGAAGGGGGATTCCAAGCGCATTAGTTCAGGGGCCTCGGAGGCCACAGCTCAGGTCCTCGAGCCCGCACGCAGAGACGCGGACCTTGTCAACGTGCAGGGTGAGGACGAGCAAGGTGAGCACGAGCATGCTGAGGAAGACGTTGAGCCCCACCAGGCCTGCGGCAGCACCAAAGGCCCTCCTCGCGTCCTTGAGCGTTTCGCCATTGAAATCATCGTCCTCGAGCAGATCCGTGTAAGGAGCGCAGGTCCTGCCATCCACATCGTCGTCAACGCAAAGGGCTCGTACGAAGAACTCCGTCTTGAGATCATCTACGAACGAGCAGGGGAGAGGGTAGTCAGCGACTTGGAGCTCTCGCCACCTCAACTGCCCCGAGTAGATGGTCCACCATTGCAATCGTCGTCGCGTATCATCCAGGCCAGGTGCTTCGTGTCGTCAGAGAACGTGGGGCCCATGAAGGCGAGGTGCACGACGGTCGCTGCGGCCAGAAGGCACGCTCCGACCACGCTAAAGTGAGGCATCGTGGACGTAAAAGGCTGTAGGGTACGCGACCGTCTTGGTACAAGCAGACCAAGGATCTTAGGGGGCAGAGGCAGTCGCCAGAGACAAGCAAGGGCCTTGGGAGCAGGCGCCTTTCCTTCTGAAAATGCTGGGGGATCGGCGCAGGCGCAATGTAGAAGAAGCGCGCCGACGTCGAGACTTCGGTGTGAAAGCGTCCAGCGAAACCATTGGCGAGTTCAAACAGTCTACGGCTCGATTGGTTGAAGCAAGTTGCATTTTGAAGGGCTAGGATTGGTCAGACGCAGCGTCGTAGCAGATGACCGCGTCGAGGGCCAATCGGTGCGGACCTTCGGCGATCATCAATTGGGCGAACAACAAATGCTATTTTTGAATTTGCTATTTCCTGGCACAGGTGCTGAGGTTCGAGGGCCGGGCATGCGCGAACGCCATTGGCTCTGGGGAGGTACGCGCTAGGGAATCTTCAACAGTGTCAAGGGGAATCTTCAACGAAGCAGCCACACAAGGGAGTCGGGCAAGGGAAGCAAGGGAGCAAGGGAGCAAGGGAGCAAGGGAGCAAGGGAGCAAGGGAGCAAGGGAGCTAGAATGGGCAACGCAGGCTTTTACGGGGCTGGCAGGGTCTGCCTGATTGAAATTGCCCCGTAGAAGTATTCTTTGTCGCGTAGAACCCGCGTTGGATTAGTTTGGTCGCACAGGAGTCGTCGCTCGAGAGAGACGTCGTCGAGAGATGCGCGAAGGAAAGACTTGACTGGGTGATAGCCCTTGATGCTTCCGCGGCTCCCTCGACCCCAGCTGGACGAAACAGCACATGTTGTTTATAGTGGTCGACGCTCGGAAGCCAAACCAAAGTGCTCTTCGCTCTGTGTCTACAACGGAAGAATCCTCTCTGAAGGTCCTCCTTCTTCCGACGGCTGGCCCCAGCCCTGCTCTGCCCATGCACCACTAGACAGCTCCCGACTTTATGGTCCCCCTGTCTCACGCTTCGCCTCCGCTTCTTGCGCCAGATTCGAGGAGCTGGTTCGCACATGAGAACCCCTCGTCGTCGTGATCAGCGTAGAAACTCGCTCGCATCTCGTCGCTCTCTCGCTCACTTCCCGACCGACCACTCCGCCAGCCCGATCCTTCACGACTCGACGTAGAACGCCTCCGGGATGGTTGATGAGCCTCGACCGTTGCTCGTTCCGAATCCGTGCCCGGCATCAACTGCATTCGCAACGTATACAGGGCCAGGCAGAAGCCGATGAACAGCAGTCCAAGAATGAGCAAGTTGATCAAGATGAGCACCAAGCCAATCTGCTCGTCGTCTTCGGCGAAGGCGCTCGAGGCTGCGGCTTCCAAAAGTCCGTACAGAAACAGGAGCAGGAGTGCAACTTGAGATCCTTGGCTCATCAGATTGTCACTTGCTTCAGTGTACGGCGCCGCGCTGAGATGGATCGCGAAGAAAAAACCGGTAACAATCATGCCTACCGCTTTGAGGGACACGTCCTCGCGACTGAAAGGCGCGGGAATGATCGCAATCGCAAGGCGCCGTACACACTCAACGAGCTCAAAGTAGAGGAGCGATGGCTTAAAGTTTTCTACCAAGAAGATGGCACCCTTGACACGCGCCCGCAGCTCAGATTCAAATCTTTCGAAGTAGTCGGACACGCCGGGAGGATGGACAATCGCCTTCTGCCAGAAGTCCTTCCCATCCAACGGGTCGAGAATCGTGTTTGAGAGCAGACTGACGTTGTCCCAGTAGCAATTCTTGCACCGATTCTGGGTGGTAGCACCGGATTGCGCACCCGGCGGGCTTTGATGGGGACCTTCCTCGCTTCCTCTTATTAAGAGGCATCCAAGGCTAGCACTCTTTGAACGCTCCTCAAAGTACCTCCATCTGCCTTGCTTGAACCACTCAAAGGCGTCTGTGAGTACGTCCACGTTGATCTGGTCGAGAAGATCGTCAATTGACTTCTGCCCATTCTTTGCGGCACTACTTCCGGGCGCTGTTGCCTTTCGTTTCCGTTCCACGACTTCCAGCGCTTCCCGCGCTCGGAGTATCAGCTGCGCCAACGACATACGAAGGAAAGTGTCATCGTCGCCGTTCTCTCCTTCGTCCCCTTGCTCGTCTTTCCCGGCCTCTCTTTGGACACTTCTGAAAGGCCAGAACAGCACGGCGCAGTAAGTCAACGGAAACATGACCGGGTAGACGAAGAGCATGACTCCGGCGTAGGCCTTGGCCATTTTGTGGCTGGCCGTTCCGCACTCCAAGCTGTAGTCGATCACCAAGAAGTCTTTCTCTTCTCCCTCGACTTCTGTGTCGAGCCTTTCACACAGGAAGGTGCCACATATCACAGCCGTCACGGCAGGAAGCACGACAAACATGATGAGCAGAATCGAATAGCTAACGGTTCTCCAGGGAAGTATTTCCGGAGACGTACAGGAGTAGACCACTAAAATGGCAACGATCAGTGCAAGAGGCGCCGCAGTGGAAAAGACGAGCTCATGGTAGAAGTTCAGGTCCATGACCTCGCCGACTGCGCACTCACCAAAGAAAATGGACAACAGGCCGAGATCGAGCACGCTGAAGAAGCTCATGAATTCCGAGAAGTTTGGAGGGGTAGGCAGATCAAAGCCACGAATGGAGATGCGCTCGAGTTGAAAGAACGTGAACGCTATCTTGGCCTTTGCTTTTAGAGAGGCCCAGCGGCGCGTGCTCCTCGAGTTCGGGGTGCTTCGGGGGTTGTGATCGTACTCCTCCTGACCGCTTCTCGCGGCCTCCTTGGATTCTTCAACCGCGCATGCAAAATCCAAGGTAAGTTCTGCAGCTGCAATTGTGCAGCTTGATGCGTCGTCTTCCTCACCCGCCCTAGACCAGCGCGCCTCGGTGCCCATTGGTTCGGAGAGAGCTGCCCTTTGGCGACGTGGACCGAGACAGCAGCCGCAGAAAACAGCGACCGCAAAGAGCGTCAGCATCAGTATGGCACCGATCGAAGCAAGTGCCATTTCCCTGCCATCGCATTCCTCGCAAAGCTGCGTTTGACTGTTGTAAAAGTACCCGGAAATGCACAAAGAGCAATACGGCCCTCGGTGTCCTGTATGGCAACTTGCATCACCAGTCTCCGTCCCGCCTTCACAAGCTTCTTCTGAACCGCACTGCAAGACTTGATTGGATGTCCGGCGAGCGCGCCAGTAGCCTTCCTCGATAACCATCGTCTCCAAGGCTATCCCACGAGCGTTGCACACCATCCCCGGACGACAGGTGATGCACGCTTCCTCCTCAAAAGTGGCGACATTCTCGTGTCGATACGTGTCGGCGTACAGTGCGTCACGCCTGGCTTCAGACAGATACTTCCCCTTCGGGCAGAACCCTGGCACGATAGCACCCCGCTGGCAGTAGGACTCCGGCGGGCAGAGCTCGCAAGCCGTCTGGAGGTGACTCCCGCGTCTCTGAAACGATCCCGGCGCACACTTCGCGCAGGATGTCTGGTTCGTTTGCGACAAGCATTGGGCAACGACGTGCTCGCCCGCCGTGCACTGGCTGCAAGGGGTGCACACGTCAAAGCCGGCAGAGGACACGGTTCCAACCTCGCACGGAAGCTTCTCGCCGCCGACGCAGCGGAAGCCGGGCTGGCAGGGCATTTGGCCAATTCGACGCTCGGCACTGGCATTCTTCGGGACTGTGTAGTTCCCAGCACTCACTTGGACAGGCTTGGATGCCTTCTTCGGGCAAAAGAGAGAAGCGCTCCCGCAGCTGAGGGGCTCTCGCGCCTCCCGAGGGCAGTAGTATCCCTCTGGGCAGTCTTCGCACGCATTCATATTCGTACCGTTTGAGTACGTCCCGCCGGGACAAGGCTCGCAGATCGCGTCATGGCCCAACGAGCAGGGCGCGATCATGCGCGAACCCGGCAAGCAAGGCGTGCAGGGCAGGCAGGCGTCAAAGGTTGGCGAAGACACCGTGCCGACAGGACATTCATACTTCCTGCCGCCATTGCAGCGGTAGCCCGCCTCGCAGGGCAGCTGTCCGATGCGAGTGGTCTCTGCGCCGTTCTATGGGATTGTGAAGTGCCCGATGGAGACTTGCGTGGGGGCGGAGCTTCCATTGGCGCAGTACAAGGAGATGCCTCCGCACGGTAGACCTCTGCGAGCTCCTTCTGGACAGAAATGCCCGGCAGGGCACAGCTCGCACGGATTTGCTCTACCTTCGCTGAAGTATCCTGCGCCGCACGCGGTGCATGCGAGACTCTCGTCCCACTGGCCAGGTGGGAGCCCGGAGGGTCCATAGCCGTCCGTGCAATTCGAACATTCGGCCGCGCTGCCCAAACCTTCCCACGCGCCATAGGTGCCTTCCGGGCAGTCGTGACACTCGCTGTGGTCGGCATTGGAATACGTTCCCCTCTCGCAGGTAACGCACGTTCCATTCGGCCGGCCGAACTCGTCCCGCGGCGCGACGCGACCGGCGTCGCACGGAAGGCAGCTTTCTGCGCTGCCCAGCAGAATCCGGTCGGCGTACGTCCCGTTGGGGCAGCTTTTGCACGTGACAGCCTGGGCCGCTGCCCACGTGCCGAGGGGGCATACGTCGCAGAAGGCCTGGGAGGCACTGGGCTGCTCGTATCCCGGCTCGCAGTCGATGCAGGTGGTCTGCCCCGCTTCGTCCTGGTACGTGCCAGGACTGCAGGGTATCTCGAGGCCCCCCTCACAGCGGGATCCGGCGGGGCACAACGAGCAAGCTGCCGCGCTGTACGTCGACACCGCGTCATCGACGAATGCTGTGACATAGACGTGGCGGCCGTCCGGGCTGACCGCGACATCGCTTGCACCTTCCAGGCCGTGGACATCTTGACCGTTACTGTATCGCCCATTCTCGACAACATCGATGAAGCTTAGCGTCCCAGTGCTGCTGTCGCGCAGAAAGATGGACAACGCGCTATCCTCCGCTGCGGTGACGTACACGAGTCTGCCGGCTGGGTCAACGCTGACGCTGTTTGCACCTTGTAGGCCGCGAAGAACGTGATCGTTGCTCTCGTCACCATTTTTCAGGTGCTCAATGAACTGCAGCTTCCCCGTGTCGAGATCGCGGGAGAGGACGGTTACCGTCGAGTCCAGTGCCGCCGCAGCATAAATGTGCCGGCCATCGTGACTCGACGCAACACAGCTGATGCCTTGCAAGCCTCGAAGCTCGGTGCCGTCGACAACTTGCCCGTTTTTCAGAACATCAACAAAAGTCAAGGCGCCCGTGATGTTGTCACGGGAGAAGGTTAAGATCGCACCCGCCTCATAGGCAGCGACATATACATGTCTGGCGTCCGGACTCACGACAACGTCGACTGCCCCGTCTAAATCCTCCACTTGCTGCCCGTGGGCATCGATATCTTGGTCTTTGACGACGCTCTGGAAGGTCAGTACGCCTGTGTCGACGTTGCGAGAGAATACCGATACGGCGCTGTGGAGGAACGAGGCGACGTAAACGCAGTCACCAGCCGGGCTGATAGCGACGCTCTCTGCTCCTTCCAATCCGTCGACGAGCTGGCCTCCGCTGGTGGTTCCACTCCTCAGAGCGCTGATGTAGGTCAAGGCACCAGAACTTCCGTCTCGAGCGAAGATCGATACCGCACCTTCAAAGGCAGCCACGTAAAGGTGACGCCCGTCGGGAGAAAGCGTGGCACTTCGAGCGGATTTGAGACCGTCTACGACTCCGGTGGTGCGAACTTCGCCGTCCTTCACCACGTCAAGATATATCAATTGACCGGTGAGGGTGTTGCGAGCGAAGTGCCACACTGCATGGTCCAGCGTGGCCACGACGTAGACAGACTTACCATCAGCACTCACGACAACGTTCGCAGCGCCATTCAGTCCCTGCGTATCAGCTGTGGACATTCCCTGCTGGAAGGCTTGCTCCACTGATGAATCATAATAATTGGGCCTCAAGACAACCAGTGAGTTCGACCATTCCGAAATGATGGAGCCATACGAGTAGCTTGATGACACCACGTACACATTTTGCACGAGTGCGCCAGACCAGGCAGCCAGTGCAGCGGGCTTTTCAAGAATTTCGCTTCGATCAAATATGATTTCGTGGGGTCTTTGAGGGTCGTCAGGAATACGGCCAGAGTACGCCATAGGGGCCTGATCGTGATAACGACTAAATGCTGACACGTCGTTGTCTGTAGAAATCACGTGAATAGTCGTAGCTGTTCCCCAGAGCCGCGCGACAAGGCTGCGGGGCGATTTGAGACTGATCGTCGCAGTGCCCCAACCGGGGCCTGCAGGCTCTCCGTCATAGAAGAATGTGTCGTAGGACAATTCACCAGACTCGACGTCTCGCCGGAACACCCATAATTCGTTGCGAGCAACGAGGTATACGAACTTTTCGGTGTACGGATCCATCACGAGGCCTCGAGCAGTTGAGAGCACCCTAGTGATCTCTTCCCCACCAGCATTTTTGATTCTCTCTAGCTCCAAGACCATGTCTACGAATTGCAGTTCACCGCTGGTTTTATTTCGGGAGAAGATGGATACTCCGTAGTAGGAGGAAACGTACACATGGAGTCCTTCGGCGCTTATGACGACGCCTGTTGCGCCTACATACGCCTTTTCCTTCTCTATTTCCGACAAGTCTTCAGGAACGTCGCTCTGATTCAGTTTACGAACGAACTCCAGCGTCCCGCTTGCACTATCGCGAGAGAATATGAACAGGAAACTGCGCTCGTATGCGCCGGATGAAACATATACGTGTCTGCTGTCTGGACTCACGGCGAGATCATTGCAGTTCCACATGTCTTCCAAGGTTTGATTATTGCTCTGTTCACCGTCCCTGAGGACGCTCACATACGATAAGACTCCTGTGGACACGTCTCGAGAAAAGACTGCCACCGTATCGCTTGACAGGACGTACACGTGTCTGTTGTCGGGGCTCACTGTGATGGTGTTTGGGGACGACAGGCCGTCCACAAGATGCCGGTTGCTGTACTGGCGATCCCTCACGGTGTCCACATACGTCAATTGGCCAGAGTCCAAGTTCCGCGAAAAGACTGACACGGCGTTGCCGGAGAACGCCGCGACGTAGACAAATTTCCCGTCCGGAGACAGCGTCAGGGCGCTGGGGACATTTAAGCCATCATCGAGAAGCTGCAGATTGGCGCTCAGCCCGTCTTCAACGGTTTGCAGATGCGCTAGCATCCCATTGCCCATGTTGCGAGAGAAGACGAACATTCCGGTGTCAAAATACTGAGCTGCGTACACGTGCGCGCCATCCGGAGACACAGCAACGGCAAACATATGGATAAGACCTTCTACTGGCACAGTGTTTCGGAAATAGCCAACATGCGGTGGCGACGAGGTGATAACATCGATCCAAGATAGCAGCCCCGTGCTGGAATCGCGGCGAAATATCTCGACTCCCGGGCTCGATGCCACGTAAACGTTGATGCCGTCGTTGCTCACAATGACTTGCCTGCTGCGACCCAAGCTTTCGATTTGGAATCCGTCCGAGGTGTAATCTTTGTTTGAAACATGTTCGACGAACTCCAGGGTGCCAGTGGTTTCGTTTACCCTGCAGGTCGTCACTTGACTACTCGTCGTGGCGTAGGCATGCTTGCTGTCGGGACTGATGGCGATGCTCCAGGGCTCAGACTTGCTCGTTGTGCCCAGATACGTCACGGCCCCGGTTTGCACATCCCGCGAGAAGCTTGAGATCTTGTTGTCTTCGAAGGCAGCCACATAGACGTTGAGCCCATTTGGACTCACAACGACGGATATAGCGCCGTCTAGTCCATCGACAGTGTTGCCATCAAGTACTTGGTCATCCGCGACGGCGTGGAGATATAACAGTATGCCCGAGTCTTGGTCGCGAGCGAAGACGGACAATCCGTCTGCATCATAAGCAGCGACGTAGACGTGCTTGCCGTCCGGACTCACAGCCACACTCTTAGGGCCACCAAGATTTGTCGCGTTCTGGCCGTCGCTGACTTCTCCATCTTTCAGGGCGTGCAGAAAAGTCAGCACGCCAGTATCTGCGTTTCTGGAGAAAGCCGATAGAGCGTTGTCATCGTACGCAGCGACGTACACGTGTCGACCTTCCAGTGAGATGGCAATTCCCCATGCTCCTTCTAAGCCATCCACAAATTGCCCGTCACTGTTGGGCCCTTCTCTTAGGGTTTGAACGTGCACCAAGTCCTTTGTTTCTGGATTGAGTGCGAAGACGGAAACCGAATCGTCGTTGTACGCAGAGTAGTAGACGTGCCTACCGTCGGGACTCACGACCACACCTCGACCGCCATCCAGCCTGAGGTCACGGGCTTTGGCATCCCTCTCGACTTGCTGCAGCTCTGGGGTCTGTGCCGTCGACAGGTAGGATCCAGAATCGCACGTCGGCACGCAGGCCTCGTCGAGGTCCTGCGCTCCCGTGGATGCGGATTGTCAAACTGAGTAGAGTGTCTGAGTGGGGTGTGTCTGAAAGTGTCAGAAAACGGCTTGTCAGAAAACGGCTGGAGTTGTCAGCAGTGTCAGAAAACGACTGATTTCCTCAAGTTCTTTAAGCATGGATCCGCTCGTATAGCCATCTAGGGCAGCAAAGTTATCGAGGATGAACTCTTTGTTCAGACTCAACACGCGGTCTTTCTGATCAGCATCTACTCGTGGAGCGTCCTGATGTTGCGCTGCGATCGTCTCCGCCAGCGCCTCGGCGTCTGCAGCAGTCATCAACCCCATCTCTATCTGCACATCCATGCGACTTTCTTTGCCGAATCGGCGCATATGCACAACATATTCAATTGCTTCCCCTTCCCCGTCAAGCTGTGGTTGTCCACCAGTCAACTTGACAGACAGCACGCCCAGGTAGATACTCGGTGCTGTCCGTTTGTTCAGCTTGATCTCTTGTTCACAATAGAAGCGACGTTTCTCGAGATCGCTGTAGTCGAGAAAGTCGAGTCGCACAGGTTTCTTAATCTTGTAGGCGTTTTCGCCAGAGAGAACCACCCAGGATATGTGGGTTTCAACCAGATCAATCACTTCTGCAGGAGCTCCAAACACCCCCCCTCGAATCAGCGACTTGATTTGTGACGTATCCATTCTGTAAGTCAGTTTCACTTGCTGCGAAGGTGATGATGGGTTCGGAGGTCTAAGGATTTTGAAGCCGTGGAACTCCTTCTTTCCATCTTCAAGACCGACTCTTACCTGCTTGTCAAGGACAGTCTGGGATCTGGATGGGCGCAGTAGAGGCGCTAGAGTTACAATCAGACGCAATTCAATCTGATATGATCAGGGATCGATAGGTGGCCAGTTGCGCAAAAGCAGAACGTCGAAGATTGTGGCCAATCGAGCGAAAATGGAAGGCTGTTCACAGTAGCGAGAAACATCGCCCTCCTTGCAATGCTGTTCTCAAGCTGAAATTCTCAAACCCAAAAAATTGGAGACCTTTCTCGGACCCTTCCTTCCATTTTCTGCGCGCGCTTCAAACCCTTTCTAAATATACGGTTCCCGCAAACCACTGATGTGCTGATCATTGGAGTGATGAAAAGCAGCTATCGTAGAACTTAGCGCACACGTCACTCGTCTTCTACACGCTTCTCTCTCTTTTATGTCCCAATCGGCAGCTCACTTGTAACATGATGATAATAGAAGTACCATGATCAAAACTTGACGGAACGGTTCCCGACGACATGATGGAAAGTAAACACCGAGGCTAGTAGTGCTAGGGTTAGGGTTAGGGTTAGGGTTAGGGTTAGGGTTAGGGTTAGGGTTAGGGTTAG
>JAAMXY010001079.1:0-25315 GCA_019677205.1 Pinguiococcus pyrenoidosus
CATGTTGTGGAGTACCCAGAAGTATGGGAAGTAATGTGTGTGATTGGATAATCGTGACCGTAGGAAAGAGTCATGAATGACGCATGATCTTGTGATAACTTTGATAGTTAGCCGCATATGCAGGCAAAGACCTGAAATGCTCCGCTGGGGCACAATCCTCGTTGACGTCGGCGTCACGAGTTTCTTAAGACTAAGCTATTGCTTATACTCCCTTTCAATCTAGCTCTATTCGCTATAGAACAGAGTGTTGTCGTGCGACGATCTATTTACAACATATTTAAATTATTATTACAGCATTTAACCAATCATGTACTGATACCTGTAAACAGAGCTGATGTTCACCTCGGCAACGGGGCTCTTGTCCTTTTCGCGCCTCCATCCTCTCTCAAAGATCCGCGCCTTGCTCGGCTCATGCTGAGGAGTCGGGCTTTGACGTTGGTCTTGGAATGAGGTGGAGCCTCCGCAGGCGCTAGCCAGCGATGCAGGATCTCTGGAGCTCCTGGGCGGAGATCGTGGCAGATCTGCGGGGCGTCGCGGGGCCTATTGTTCTCTCCAGAGCTCCAGAAGCGTCCCCATGGTCTCCACTCGTGCGGGCGGAGGCGATCGATGCCAGCATCTCCGAGATGAGCGATTTTCTGAGGTCCATTCGACCGCAGTACCTGGCGCCAGCGGAATTGGGCCGTCTCGCGCTGCTCGGAGACGCTTGGGCTGACGCGCAGCGTGACGCCATCGACCTGCAGGTTATTTCCGACGCCTGCGACAGGCGACTGACGTAGTGGACTTGCAGCTGGCGTGCGAATCAATCTGCTGACTCCCCCTCCCCCCCCTAGGTGTCAACCTTTCTGAAGGAGTGCGCCGATCAGATTTCTGCGCTGCAGCAGGCAGCGAATGGGGCGAGGCGGCCTGTGGGGCGGGCGGAGACCTCTCAGGGAGCCAGAGAGGATGGTGGTCGGCTGACGGTGCTGGCAGAGTGGGAGGCAGACACTCAGTTCTTCATCTGCGGTGGGATAGTAATGTCGCTCTACGAGCGGCTGAGGGAGATCTCCGACGCGAGCAAGTGGATGCGCAGCACGCGGGTGGCTCACGCGCGGACCTTCTCGGCGCCGTTCGTCCTATCTTCGAGTGGCTTGGAAGAAGAAGGCCCGACGGAGGACGTGGGCGACGAGATAAAGGACCTGCTCGGTCGTGGACCTAGTCTAGCTCGCTTGACATGGGCGCCCACCGAGCAGGAAAAGGAAATGCTGGCGGAGCCATCGGCACCAAACTTGAGACCAATGAGCGACCAAGCTCGTCGTCAAAGGATCCTTGAGCTTTTCGCACAACCTACCACGAAGAAGAAAGCGAAGGCAGAGGAGGCGGGTGGACAAGCTGATGCACGGGGCACAGAAGAACAGGCCTTTGAAGAGCAGATTCCATCCGGCGATAGCCTCGCTGCGCCTGCTGCTCGATTTGCGCCGGGACGAGCTTCTGCGCAGATGCAAATGATGTTGCAAGAGAGCGCGATGGACTTGGAGAGAGAGTTGGCGAGCGAGCTGGACGATGCGCACAACCTGGAGCTCAAAATGAACGAGGTGTTTGACCTCATTGGCTTCCTCACCGAGCATCTATCCGTGCAGCAGGAGGATCTTGTGATGCTCGAGGGCAACATTGACACGACGAAGCGCAATGTCCAGGCAGGGAACGAGGAGCTCCTGCGAGCCAAGGAGCACGTTGGGCAAGGCTCTCGGGTCATGACGGTGATGATCATGATCCTGTCGTTCGTGTTGCTGTATCTCGACTGGTTTTATTCATGACTGGAGAGAAGCTCCGACGCGGTTAGAAAGGCAGGCACCTTCTTGGTCTTCCGTCGGAGAATCATAGGGGCTTCTTAAGCGTAGTTTTCTTCACAGAGCGACACGACTCGATCCAAGACTCCGTCGAGGTGGACAAACCTTCCCTGCAAGCCGCGCACGATACCCTTCACTCTTTCGAGTCGATTCTCTGCGTCGTAGAGGCCTCGCTCCACATTCAACACGTCCCCTTCAGCCGCGTCTGCGCTGGCACCCCGCGCGAAAGCTTGGAACTGCCCGAGAAGCTTTCGCTTTCTCTCGAGGAGGCTGCTCTTCCGTTGCTTCTCATACAGGGACGAGTTCATCTTCGCCTGCAGGTCGTTTGCCTGTTCCTCCAGAGCCCCGTACTCTAGGGTCTTCTCCTCCAGCGTCTTTGAGATCTGATCATTCTTCTGCGCCCGCTGGGCCACCGCAGACTCGTATCTGTACGCGTTCTCGGACGTCTTCTGAATCTCTCGGGAGAGCTGAGCAAGCTTCCGTTGCAGCCCGGCCTTGGTGTATTCCGAAGCCTTGGCACCCCCGACCCCTCCACCAATCTTCCGCCGAATTGGCTTGGCGGAGGCAATGTTCTCCGCTTCCTTGACGCCCCGGTATCGCGTGCAAATGGTCTCTCGCTTGTACACAGCTCGCTCCAGTTCGATCAGGAGCTTCTCCTGCTCCCGCTGCAAGCCTTCTTGTCGAATGCGCATTCGATGGATTTCCCGCTCCATCGACTTCACCTCGGCTTGGCCAGACTCGGGGTCCAGCGCTGCTTTCGTCTCCTTCTCCAGCTCGATCTTCTTCTCCCAGAGGAGCAGCTGCCTCTCGGCTTCGACGATCTCCGTGCTGATCTGAGACTTCTCTTCTCGCGCCTTTCGCGTTCGTTGTTCGAGCTCAGAGCTCTCTTGCTCCAACTCCTTCAGGCTCTCCACGAACTCGCGCTCGAGCACAAAGTTGTCGTTCTTTATTGCCTGCTGCATGGTTGAGTTCTTGCCGATGAGGTCGTTGAGCCTGGTCATGTCTTGGTGCAGCACGCGCATTCGTGCTTCCAGACGCCTCGCCTCTTCATCCTGCCCACCGATGCTGGCAAGCATTCGAAGACGCTTCTGGGAGAGGATGGTGATCTTGGCGTCAAGCTCTTTGTTCGCATCTCGGAGCTCTTCCGTCGCGGCCGTGCACGCCACAAGCTCCGTCTGGTCTCGAAGCCACTCGCGCTGAAGCTCTGCAGACTGCTGGCCTTGCTCTTCGAGCTCCCGGCGAAGATTCGAGATGGTGGCCTCGAGGGGGCCGTTCGATTCTTCGTCGACAACGTTCTCCATCATTTTCTCGTACTTTCGGTTCAGTCGATCCACCCGATACATCTTCTTTTCGATGTCGTCGTTTCTCTGACGGACCTCGAGCTGGTACTTTTCGATGAGACGATCTTTGGCCTTCAGCTCGTCGAGCACTTTCTGCAGGGTCCCGCGGAGCTGGACCGTGTGGGCTTCTGTGTTGAGCTTGTCGATGTTGATCCGAGACATCTCGTTGTCGAGGTTGGCGATCTCAAAGCCAGTGGCGTGCTTCTGGCTGAGGAGCTGGGCGCTCTGCTTGTTCAGGTTTTTCACCGCTTTCGATGCCGTCAGCTGCAGATTTTTCTCTTCCAGGATGGACGTTTCCATCTTGTTCCTCTCTCGGGCGACGGTCTGAATAGAGTTGTTCAGATTCTCGATCTGCACCATGAGCGCCCGACGCGCGACTTCCAGTTCGCCTTCCTGAGCCTCCGTCGTGCCGAGGGACTTTTGCAGCAGGGCAAACCTCTCCTCCAGAACGGCTCGATCCGCTCTTATCTTCGCGATGGCCTCTTCCACGAACTTGCTCTCCGCCTCCAGGGTCTCCTTGCGCGAGAAGACGGCCTCCTGCGCGTTCTGGATCGCCCTGATCTCCCTCTTGACGGCTTCGAGTTCGATGTCCTTGTCGGAAGACGATATCTCCGCTTCGCGCAACACCTTCTTGGCTGCCATCAGCGCATCGTCACGGCGGCTCAAGCCGATGAGTGCAGACCTCCACTGCTGCATGAGGGTCTTCTTCTCAAAATCGATGGCCTCCATCTCGGTCGCCGTTTCCCTGATGATCTCGTCGGCCGCTTTCGATTCTTCCCGCGCCTTTGCAACCTGCTCGTCGAGCAATTTCAGATCTTCCTGCAGGGTCTTCAGCTGCTGCGTCAGCGAGTCGATGAAGAGGTCTTGGCCCTTCTTGCCCTTCTCCAGATTCGCGACCGCTTCCTCCGCCTTGTACGTTGCTCGGCGGGTGACGGCGATCTCCGACTCCACCTCTGCGTTGTACTTCTCGACCTGGCGAATCGTATCCACGAGTCCCCGCAGCTCCGCCTCATTCTTCTGCAGCTGCTTCTCGAGGTCCCTGAGGATGTCACGCTTCTCCGCGTTCGCGTCCTGCTGCTTCACCGTGGCAAGCTCTTCCTCTTCCCGATCGCGCACGAGGTCTTGGCACTGCTTGTACTCGTTCTCCAGCTGGACGTGCAGCTTGGCCAGCTGCTGCTGCAATCCGTAGAGCGTCACACCCGTCTCCTCACGGGTCTTCTGGGTCATTCGAAGCAGCTCTGCCTTCTCGCGTGCCTCGGCCGCCAGCCTTTCGTACTCCGTGCTGAGCTGCTTGTAGAGGGCGTCCTGGACGCGCTGCATCCTCGGATGTCTGCCCATCTCCGTGATGACCTGCTCCACGTCCTCCTGTGGCAGCGCATCCAGCTCCATCTCGCCGTCCTCCACGTAGGCATCCTGCATCTGGGCCAGCGAGTCAGCGGCGAGAAGTTCTCCTCCAAGCAGGCACTGCTGCCGCCTCGCCACGCACCTTCTCTTCCTCCTCCTGCTGCGCCGTGGAGGCCTTTTGGACCTCCACCTCTGCTTCGGGAGTCTCCATGCCTGCCGCGACCCGCAAGACCGGCGAACGCCGGAGACGAGAGAGTCGGAACATTTCTATCCGAGTCAAACCTCCAGGAGCCGTTTCAGCCGTTTCGCTGGTCGGAGGATGATTATAAGACCAAAATCCTTTCAAAGTCTTTGGTCGGGACTTTAACGGCTTCAACAGCTTAAAAGAAATACTAAAAGGCCCATCTTGAGGAAATCAAATCAGCTATGAATCAGAACCCATAACGATCCTGCTCGAAGAACTTTCGGCTGCCTGGACACGCCTGAACCACGTTGGCGCCTCACTTGGGACACTTCACTGCGCCTTGGTGACTCGATTGCCGCATTTTTTCCGCCTCAGGTCGGATTCGTAGGTGTGGAGATCGTGCGGGACCATGGAAGCGGCGCTTCCGCTGCTCAATGCGGCGGCAATCGGAGGCTTCGCGGTCAGTGCCAATGTCCTTCTGAAGCCGCAGCCCTCTGTCAGCGCGCCTGAGCTGTACTGCTACGGAGCCCTCGCCGTCGTGAGCCTCACCTACCTGCTGGGCTTCTTCGGGGTGCAAATCGCGTGGGACGCGCTCGGGGGGTCCAAAAAGCCATCGGCCACGCCGACGGATTTTGGCAGCTTGCTGAAGAGCGCGATTGTGTGGCCAGCCATTGTGTGGTTTCCGCTGTACATGACGTATCTGGGTGGTCATGAGCGCCACTTCCTGCCGGGGTGGTGGGAAGATGGAGCTGGAGCGGATTTCTTCGGCTGGGAAGCGCTCAGGCATGCCCCCAGTCCGCTGGGCCTGACGCTGGGGCTTCTTGCAGTGCTGGTTGGGATGGTTCCCGTGGTCCTGTACCACGCCATGAGGCGAGGAGGCTTCCTGGGCTCGCTGCGCCCCATCCAGAAGGAGGGCGCGCCGCAGTACAACTTCTGGGAGGGCTTGGTGACGCACCTGAGCCAGCCGAGCGGATTCGCCCTGCTTGGAGGGTATCTCATTGGCACGTGGATGTTCAATCTCATGCCGCCGAGCTACTACACTTACGATCAGGGTATCAATTGGTGGCATGTTGCCGCGCAGCTGCTCGTGCAGGACTTCATTCAGTTTTTGGGCCACTATGCGGAGCACCGCGTGTCCAAGGCGTTCTACCGGATTTCGCACAAGGCGCACCACAACTTCACCAACCCGCGGATCTTCGATGCGTTTTCCGCGGCGTCGGTGGACACCGTTTGCATGATTCTGATCCCGCTGTTCCTCACGGCCTGGATCGTGCCGGCGAACGTGTGGTCCTACATGACGTTCGGATCGCTGTTCGCCAACTGGCTGACGATGATTCACTCCGAGTACGCGCACCCATGGGACCTGATGTTCCGCGCGATCGGGCTCGGAACGGCGGCCGATCACCATGTGCACCACAAGACCTTCAAGTACAACTTCAGTCACCTCTTCCTCTACTGGGATCGCGCAGCGGGGACGTACAGGGATCCGAAGGACGTGCGTTCCTTCAACGAAGGGGTGTAGTTCTCAGGGGAGAAGAGCGCAGCAGGGCGTGATTGAAGTCTTGGTCCCGGGCCTTAAGAGAGCGCCGAGATTCAGGGCAGTCCAACGCCGTGTCTTTGTTTCATTCAGCAAGCGTCTTCGTTCATCAGCTCCTCGATCTCTTTGACGTCATTCTGCAACTCGACGTTTCCTGGATCAAGCTGCAGGGCGTCGCGGTAGTCCGCCAGCGAGCACTTGTAGTCCCCCAGCTCTAAGAAAGCGGCACCTGGATAGAGCGAGTCCACGGGGATGAGGCCACTGCGTTCTCGCGAGCTGCGCTGGACGAAACCTACCTCGGCGGAGCAAGGTTTTCAAGACCCATTCCTTGCGCACGGCACTGCCGGGGGGCGGAACGGCTCCACTAATCAGCTCATGTGCCTCTGGTTCCCCGTGGCCGATGCTGCCAGCGTCGGCCATGAGCAGGTCCAAAGCGCGAGAGCACAAGGCTGCGCCGTCGCTATGCTTGCCGCGAGCCATCTTCAGGGCCGCGCGGTTGCTGAGGGCGGAAACGAGCCCGGGCTCCTCGGCAAGGGCTTTCTCATACTCCGCGTCCGCTGCCTCGAATTCGCTGCTGGCAAAGAGGGCATCCGCGTCGGTCTTTAATCGAACGGCAGCCTCCAGCTTCTGGAGCTGGTTCAAGCTGGAGCGCAAGCTCTCGCTATCACCATCCGCTTGCAGGCGAAGGGCGATCTTGAGGTCCCGCGCGGCGGACTCGAATGTCCCTTGCTGAGAAAAGGCCGCGCTCCTCTTCACAAAGGTCTCGACAAGCATGTCCCTGAGCTTTGGCTCCACGTTCTCCAGCCTCGCCAGGGGCATGTCCGCCGCTGCGTCGCCGGAGACGGCGTCCTTCAGGGCTGATGCAAGACGCGCGTCCTCTTCAACCGCCTTCGAAAGCTTCTCAACCAGTTCTGTGCAGACGTTGACGCATTCACTCAGGCGGCCCAAGCGGAGCAGGCACATCGCTTTGCAGCTCATGCACGGTAGATGATCTGGATCTGCGTCGAGCGCCGACTGGTACGCGTTCATGGCCGAGTTGAGGTCGCCGCCCCGGTACAAGTCGTCCCCTTTCCCTTTGAGCCACACGGGGTCCACGTCTCCAATGTCGTGTGCGTCCTTGCCGAGGCGCTTACCCATTGTGGGATGCTTGCGGAGGTACAGCTTGTTCTTCTGCACCCACTCGTCCTCTTCCTGCCTCTTGGACTCCCTCAGAGGCGTCGGGAAGACGCGAGGCGTGTGGCTGATCCGGACCTTGCCCGCAGAAGCACGAGGCCCCGGCACATACGCCAAGACGTCGTCCTCGGGTTCCTCTGTTTCATCTGGCTCCTCTGCTTCCTTGGAGGCCGCCATCGGCATTTCCGAAGGCCGCTGGTCCTGGGAAACATGCGACTCCTCGTCGAGCAGTTCTTGTACCAGCTCGTCATCATCGATCTCGTCCTCAATGCCTTCGTCGGCAAGGTCGCCATCGTGACCGTTGCCGTCCTCAGCATCTCTAGACGGCTTCCTGTCCACAACTACTTTGGCCTTCTCAGCTCGAAGGCGTTCGAAGGTGGCGTACATGTCCTCTTCCGCACGCTGCTTCTCGTCTTCCTGCGATGCGTCTGTCTCAGGCGCTGCTTTCGATTTGGCACGTCCCGTTGTCCCCCCCCGCTACTTACCTTTAAGTCCTCGATGGCTCGTCGCTCTGTCTCCTCAATGCTCATCATCTGCCGCAGCGCTGTCCTCTCGTCCTGGATGCGGCGATCCCGGCGCTTCTCGCGGAGCTGCTCCTCTTGCTCCTGCTTGCGCTTCAAGCTCTCTGCGCGTCGGCCTTTGGCGTCACCATCGAAGGTGAGGCGCCCCCATTTGCCATGGGTCGTCTTGGGAAGCCTGACGGAGAGAGTTCCGCCCGTGGCGCTCGCACGGCACTGGATGTCGTCGACTTCACCATGCAAGTCCAGCGCGAGAAGGTAGGGCTTGAAGTTGATCTTGAGGAACACGTCGGCAGCGAAGACGTCCACATCCGCCGCCTTCGCGCCGCGGAGCGGAACGCTGACCACGACCTCCGAAGCGCTCTCGGACCATGTGTACTTGGGCGTGATGGGCATCCTTCCTGCTTACGAAGTCCTGCGCAACCGATGTGCTCGCGCCCGTACGCAATGAGACAGACGTTCTCGAAAGACCCTCGCTCGCTCACGGCAGATGTATGGGTATGGCAGATGGTCCAGATGGCTTTGGTAGGGCGGCAAAGACGCTCGTACGACGCCCAGTGCGGCGCTGTGCGGCGCAACACATGCGGGCGTGAGGCAGAACAGATGTGTTTTGAATCTTCATGCGTTTCATAACACGAAACGGTCACACTGAAGAACCGTTGCGGAAGAACTTCTGGGGCGACAGAAAGAGTGCAGAGAGCACTGATGCTACGGTAAGTAAGAATATATATTTACCCAGACATCCATCATTTTCCCGCTAACGGCATCAACGGCATCCCCGTTCAAATTTTTATTATGATGCTTACAGTAATGATCGGAATCGGATCCATTGACAATCCTTGTCGAACACCAGATCTGTGACGAATCGTGATCATTGCGGAGAAGCGGAATGCTGCGAGGTCACACAGATGCGTCCCCCCCAAAAAGCGTTTCGAACTCTTACAAAAACTCCAGTTCCTTCACCTGAAACTCTGATATTTCCGAATCGCGAGATGGCCCCACAGAAACGTCCAGAGTGCCTGGGCAAGTCGTCAGATTCGTATTCGAAGGCATCCGCCAATGGGGTGACGGATGTCCGGCGTAGGAAGCGCCTTGGGCCAATCGACGCCGAAGCAATAAGGCTTCCTTTTTCGCGTGAGCGAAAGCGCTTTCGTGCGAGGTGTCGCCCCAAGCTCGAAGGGCTGCATCCTGGTGTCCTTTGGACGCCGAGAATGGCCGAAGTCACCGTTCCCGAGCGCGTGGAACTCATTCGAGCGGGTCGCTGCACGCGTCATCCTTCCGAGCATCTCGTCGAGGAAGTGTGGGGGACGAAGCGCAGAGGCTTCTTCCGGCGCAAGCAGAAGGTCCTGCTCGGCACCCAGCGACGCGCGTGCCCGCAGTGCGCCAGCATCGCGCCCCGCTCCAGCACCCTCATGTCGGACACCCTCGACGCGCAGCTGGACGGCAAGAGCCCGGAGGAGCAGGCGGCCTTCTGGAGGCAGGAAGCGCAGCGGCTTCGGGAGGAGCGCCAACAGCTGGAGAAGGACAGGGAAGCGTACCGCGCCTTGGCGGACCAGCGCCGAGAGGCCTTGGAGGCCGTGAAGCCCGGCGCGGACGGAGAAATCCGAGCGCCCGTGAACGCCAATGGAGGCCTCACGGAAAATGAAGAAGACAAGCCACAGGCGGCCGCCTCGTCGCCGGAGACGTCGCAGGCCAAGGAGAGGCTTCTGCGGGCGGCCGCCTTCATCACCTGCTCGCTGACCTTGGACGACCACGACGACGACGTTGCCGACGTGCAGGTCAGCCCGGACGGGGGCTTCGTGCTCACGGCCAGCGCCGACGGCGAATCGAAGGTCTGGCTCGTGCACAAGACCGTCGCGTCGGCGGTGTGCATGCAAACGCTGGATCACCCCAAGGCGATCCTCTCCGTGGCCATCTCCGCCGACAGCAGCTATGTGGTCACGGCCAGTGCGGACTCCACCGCCAAGGTCTGGCTGGTGGACATCAACGCGCCCAAGTGGTCCTCCTTCGAGCTCAAGCATGCCAGCATCGTGCAGTCCGTGGCCATCGCAGCCAACGGCGCGTTCGTCGTGACGGGATGCCACAACGGCAACGGCAGATTCTGGATCACCGACCAGGACTCGGCGACGTGGGAGCACCGCCCCCTAGAGGGCCACACCGCCGAGGTCACAAGCGTGGCGATCAGCGCCGACAGCACCTTCATCGTCACGGGCAGCAAGGATCGGAACGCGAGAGTCTGGACGGTGGACCTCATGTCCCCCGAGCCCCCCGCCTGCGTGACAGAGCTTGTCGCTCACCGAGACGAAATCACCGACGTGGCGATCGCGCCGGACAACAGCTTCGTCCTGACTGGCAGCGGGGACCGCACCGGCAAGGTTTGGAACGTGAACCTCGATGAAGAGTTCTGGACGCCCGCGGCGACCCTCGCGGGGCACCGGGGTAGTGTGAATGCCGTCGCGATCTCGTCGGACTCCACGTTCGCCGTGACCGGCAGCTCGGACAAGTCCGTCAAGCTCTGGCTCGTGGACCGGAGCGAGTCCTCCTGGTTCTGCCTGAGCACCATCCAGCATGCCCGGCCCGTGCTGTCCGTCGCTGTGTCTCCCGACGGATCTTACATCGTGTCCGGCAGCGCATCAGGCGACACCAAACTTTTCACCATGGATGACCATGAAGAGTAGGTACATCCTCAGTTTTGCTTCAGGTCATCGCGAAGGCTTCGCCATCCGCCTCGCTGGAGTCCTTGCTCGGACTGCCGCCGCTAGGAGCGCCCCATGAGTCCAGGAGCAATGCTTACCATGCGTGCTGCGCAGTCTTCATCGAGACCGCGCTCGTAGGAGGAGTGTCCTGTGATTGTTTGCTTGAGTGTGTGTCGCGTGCTTCAGCAAGTCTCAAGAACGCGTTTAGGCTTTCCCGCCCCTCGTACTTGCCGAGTCTCTCCGAATCCCCTTCTCGATGTCCCCACATCCAGTGCAGATGAGAAGTGGGGAGGCAAGATACGTCCTGCTGACAATCAAGTCAGCGAGCTTGTTCGTTGCGACGAGGCACCGAGCGTGGAAGCTTGCGCAGCTTGAGGTGTCGCGTGATCACAAAAGAAAACGCTATGACAATAATATGACGTTGTCTAAATACCTGTGCAATAGCCCAGCAATCGAGGAAAGAACTCCTTTGCGCTTTCGCGCCACATTACCTACTTCCGCTTCCACTGTCCGGCGTCTCCGTGTGGTAGAGGTCATAAGACCGTCTGACCGCTCGGAGGAGGCCTATCTGCGATGGAGAGCATCCAAAGCCTTCTCAAGGATGGCCTTCAGGTGCTCAAATCCTCGATATCCCACGAGGGAATCCACTCTTTCGGGCCTGACTCACCTTCTGCCTCCGCAGATCCAGCGCGAGAAGAGCTGGTATGACGAGCTAGAGGAGGAGGTGCGTCTGAGAAACGCTCCGGTGCCAAAGATCATCAGAGGTCACCTCTCAGTCCCCCGCAGGTCTGTGAGCTGTGCCCGGAGCTCACGTTGCAACAGCGGGTCATGGGCTGTGTGGCGTGCTTCAGCCTGGGCTTCCTCATGAGCCTGGGCTCCTTGTTCAAGCTTGTGGAGCTCGTGGAGGGCAACCCGGTGCCGTTTGCGATGACATACACCTTGGGAAACATCGTCGCCATTTGCTCTTCGTGCTTCCTCTCCGGGCCGAAAAGCCAGGCGACCAAGATGTTCAAGGGCCACCGCCTCTTCGCGACCCTGTCTTACTTGCTGAGCATCGGCCTCACGCTTATCGTGACCTTCACGCCGGATGTGCCCAAGAGACTCTTTCTAGTGCTCATTTGCATCATGCTGCAGTTTGTTGCTCTCGCCTGGTAGGATGATCCCACAAGAGATCGCAGGCGCCAGGCGCCTAGCTTTGGCCTCACACCGTCTTTACTTTCAGGTATACCCTGAGCTGGATTCCCTTTGCGCGCGAGGCGGTAGGCAATTGCTGCAAGAGCATGTGCAAGGTTTGAAGCGGTGATAGAGATCGCGGCGTCAATCGCTGCCTTTCCAGCATTCAAGCGATAGCCATAGTGATAGCGGAAGCTCTGAAAGCTCTGAAATGCCGATGCTGTGGTCAAGTGGGTTGGCTTTCGGAGTCTGTCAGACGTTGTACTGTAGTCCGGAGAAAAAAACAACTAGGAGACTTCATAGGAAAAGCGCAAACTTCACGGACAATGCTACTGCTACGGTTCCGAGTCGCCTCATTGGCGCTTACGCCGTCGAAGCGGGTTGAGCTTATCGTACCGGCGGGCCTCGGATATCAAGGACCTCGCCGTCTGTACGAATCGTGCCACACTACTTTTACTAACCTTTGGCACCCCCTGGGCCTTCACAGCATCTTTGTCGCCTTGCGCAGCGGCTACTCGCCGCTGAAGCAGCTCGATCATCCAGACCAGCGCCTCGCGCTGCTCCCTGGTCAAGCCAGAGGATGCTGCCTCAGCCCGTGCCCGCTGCTCCTTCGCAATGAAAGCTGGGTCCTTGCCCGCCGTGATCGCCGCCTCGTACGGGTCGTCAGAGCTCCGCTTCTCTGCTTCGGAGGTGCTCGACCTACCCCGCTCCCCATCCTCCATGGACACCTGCCGTTCTTGGGCCTCCACAACCTCACTTGGGTCAGATTGTACATCTTGTGCACCGGTCACCTCCTTCTCGACTGATTTCTCTTTCTGCTCTTCACCAGTCGGAGCCGCCTTCTTCTCCTCGTCGGACATAAGCTCTATGCTTTGAGGTATCTTCTGCTTGTCCTGCTTCTGCCCTGCAGCCTCTCCTGTCTTTACATCTGGTGCTTGACCCTCTCTATCTTCTTGCCCTACTTCTTGCTTGGCATCAATCGTCGGTGCAACTTTGCTATCAAGCGCAGGCTTGGCTTCGGAAACGGATTCTGAATCGCTGGCCTCCAGCGTGCCAGGGTCTTGCGAACTAGGGACAGGAGAAGCGCCTTCTCCACTGGGTGCGTTCTCAGTGGGCGACGGATCACGGCCTCCTGAGCTAAGCGACACCTCAACCGCGACGGAGGGCTGTTTCTCAGAGGAGGAATCCTTGACTTCCACGTCAACGGTTAGCTCAGCCACATCGGCACTTGGCTGGGAGGACCCCACCAGCACATCCTCCGCAGCCTTAAGGTCCGAGGCTTCAACTTCGCCGGTCGCGCTTGACGAGCTGGCTTTGGGCACTACTCCGGGGAGTTTTTCGTCGGCCGACTGGACCTCTGGCGCGGTCAGGGGAGCTGCTGGCGTGCTAGCGCCTACTAATGTGTCCACTGCCTTGTCGGGAATGTCAGCCTTGGCGTCTTCCTTCTCAAGGCTCTCGATTGGGGCGCCGCTCTCACTGGGCACCTTGGTTGGCGCCGCCTCTTTCCCATCCGACAACGACCCCGAGGCAGGGTCAATCTCGCTAGGCGAGGATGCTTTTAAGGCTTTCTTCTGGCCTTCGACTTGCTTGGCTTCAGGCGAAGATGCCACGTCCTTTGTCGAAGCTTTCTCGATTGGTGCCTCCGCAGCAACGGCTGTCGCAAGCTCAGCCTTATCCAGAATTACGTCCGTCGTCTTTGCAGCGTTCCCCCCCATCGGGGCTTCAGCCAGTTGATTTTCTTCGGAGTTGATCGTCTGCGGAGCGTCTCCAGGCGGAGCTCTCTTGCCATCGTCGGCTGCCAATACCGCAACCGCAGCGCTCAGGTCACCAGCGTCCACAAGTTGCTTGGCCCCTTCAATGTCTCGTTTCTCAGAATCCTCGACCTCTGCGGCTTTCGCCTTCTCCGCTTCGATGCTGAGGGGCTGCCTGAGCTCAATCGACTCGGTGTCTTTGACGTCCGATATCTTCTCCTTCTCCGTTTCCAGAGTAAGCTTCTCACCCACTTGGGCAGTCTCTTCCTCGGCAGGCTCGACCTCCACTGTCTCGAGCTTCGCTGCCGAGCCACTGTCCAGAGACACCTCCGAAGCTTGCTCAGCCTCGGCGACCTCGGCCTTGTCTTCGGGCATCTTAAGAGTCTCCGCCTCCATGCTAAGAGCCGGCTTGAGGTCCACTGACTCGGTGTCTTTGGCGTCCGACATCTTCTCCTTCTCCGTTTCCAGAGAAAGCTTCTCACCGACTTGGGCAGCCTTTTCCTCGGCAGGCTCGACCTCCAATGTCTCGAGCTTCGCTGCCGAGCCACTGTCCAGAGACACCTCCGAAGCTTGCTCAGCCTCGGCGACCTCGGCCTTATCTTCGGGCATCTTAAGACTCTCCGCCTCCATGCTAAGCGCCGGCTTGAGGTCCACTGACTCGGTGTCTCTGGCGTCCGACATCTTCTCCTTCTCCGTTTCCAGGGTAAGCTTCTCACCGACTTGGGCAGTCTTTTCCTCGGCAGGCTCGACCTCCACTGTCTCGAGCTTCGCTGCCGAGCCACTATCCAGAGACACCTCCGAAACTTGCTCAGCCTCGGCGACCTCGGCCTTATCTTCGGGCATCTTAAGACTCTCCGCCTCAATGCTAAGAGCCGGCTTGAGGTCCACTGACTCGGTGTCTCTGGCGTCCGACATCTTCTCCTTCTCCGTTTCCAGAGAAAGCTTCTCACCCACTTGGGCAGCCTTTTCCTCGGCAGGCTCGACCTCCACTGTCTCGAGCTTCGCTGCCGAGCCACTATCCAGAGACACCTCCGAAGCTTGCTCAGCCTCGGCGACCTCGGCCTTATCTTCGGGCATCTTAAGAGTCTCCGCCTCCATGCTAAGAGCCGGCTTGAGGTCCACTGACTCGGTGTCTTCGGCGTCCGACATCTTCTCCTTCTCCGTTTCCAGAGTAAGCTTCTCACCCAGTAGGATCTCCTTTCCTTCGCTCGCTATGGAAGGAGACTCGTCGTCTTTTTGCGCCGCTTCAGAATCAATAGGAAGCGACGCAACAGGAGTTTCCTTGACCAGCTCGACATCCTTTGAGCTGTCTAGCCTGTCCGCCTTCTCCGTGAGGAGAGTCACCGACGGCTTGACGTCGACCACCCCTTCTGCTGGAGACGCTTCCTTTTCCAAAGCTTTGGCCGTTTCTCCGCTCGCTTGAGCATCGCTGCTCTCTGTCTCTGTCGACGCAGATCCCGAAGCAATGGACTCTGTTCCCGACGCATTTTCGAGCGCCGTCACAGGAGTCTTCCCGGATTCGGAAACATCAACGTGGACCTCTGACACCTCCGATTTTTCCGTGTCAAGGCTGACCGTGGCTTTGACGTCGACCTTACCACCCTTCAAGCCCTCCGTCTGCTCCGGCTCGCCTGACTCCGAGTCGGCGCCAAGAGGCGGCAAGATCTCCCCGTCGAGAGATAGCACCGGAGCTTCCACCGGCTCTTCCTCCTTCGAAGCAACAACCGACTCAGAGGCTTCGCCGTCAATGGGCGAAGACGTCGACTTGATCGGTTCTGCAGAGGATTCCCCACTGGGCGGTACTGCCGCAAGCTCCTCCAGCTGGGCGGCGTCAGCGTTCTCCTTCAGCGCCTGCGGCTTGTCAGCATCGAGGCTGATGGACGGCTTGAGTTCAGTCTTTCTTTGATCCAAGGACTCTTCCTTCTCAGAGACAGCCGTTGCCTTGGTGCTGATGCGAGGGCCGTCGCCATCAACGGCTCCAGCCTCGGGTTGGACCAACCCGGCCGAGGACTCGCTATCGAGAGACAGCGCGGGAATCTCATCTGGCTGGGTGACGTCAAGCTTTTCGGTCGACTCCTCGATCTTCGCAGACCCGAGGCCCGCAGGCACATGGACTCCAGCTGGCTCATTGTCTGGCAGATCCGCAGCCTGCTCTTCTTTCGATTCTGAGCTCGATTTACTCAGCGACAACGGCTCACCCGTGGGGAGCTCGACTGCATCCTGCTTCGATTCCTCGTCACTTTTGCCTCTCTGACCATCCTTGCGCGCCACGGGCACTTCGCGCTGGAGGTTGTCCATCTTCTGCTTCTCTGCTTCCAGGGTCAAGAGAGGCAAACGGTCTGCATCTAGCTTCGACTCCGTGTCTAGCTTCGACTCCGTGTCTAGCGTCGACTCCGTGTCTAGCTTCGACTCCGTGTCTAGCTTCGACTGTGCATCTCGCTTCGACTCTGCATCTAGCTTGGTATCTGCATCGTCTTGAGCCAGCATGGCAGCCTCGGCAGCACCCGCATCTGCAGTCGCCAGATCCTTCAGCTTTTCCTTCTCACCTTCGATAGTCAAGGAAGGCAGGCCAACGTCATCCAGCGCCGACTCTTCACTACTCTGCGTCATTTCGGGATGTTTGATCGGGGCTTCGACTTCCGTCTCGGAGGCCTCGCTCTTCGCCTTTTCCGCTTCCAAGTTCAAAGGAGGAAAAGCGGCTGCGGATGCATCCTGAACGTCGGGGAGACGTTCCTTCTCGGTGTCCAGCGTCAGCATTTTGCCAACTTGCTCATCCTCTTCCTTATCAGCAGAAGCTTCCGAAGCTTGCGGCGACTTCCCAGAATCCTTCAACGCTTGGGCTGGATCAGCGCTGTCCTTAGCTACTTCGACAGGTTTGTCTGCTTCAGGCGCTTTCGGTGTGTCTATTGCGATCGCCCCTGCTTCCGAATCCTTGGACATAGTCTCGACTGACACGGCAGCGGTCTCTCCATCTTTGGGATCGACCAGCTCCTTCTCGCCGCCCAGCTTCAACGTCACCTCCTCCACCTCCTCAGAAGAAGCCACGTCCGACTCTGGCGTCGAATCCGATAAATTCACTGGATCGGAGCCATTCAGCAGCGGTTCCGAAGTTCCAGTCGATGGCAGAGGCTTGGAGTCGCGATGTTCGTCCCCCTTCACCTCAGTTGCTGATTCTGCTGCCGACGCATCCACTGGATCAGTCGACTGCTGCGAACTGCTGAGTGCCTCCGAAGCGGGCGCATCCACCGCACCAGCGGTGAGCTGCACGTCCACGGCATCTGACTTAAGCTCTGGAATGCCGTCAGAACGCAGCGAATCTTCACTCGCCAGGCTCTCAGCTTCAGACGAGCCCTCTTTCGGAATGGAGCTCGACGCAGAGGGGGAAAGCTCAGGGTCTCCAAAGCCTGCTTCCGCTTCCGTCTCAAGCTTGGATTCCGTTTGTTCCTCCTTCGGTTTGGATGCGCTAGCCGGTGGTTCTGAAGTCAACGAGTTGAGGTAGCTGAATCCTGCGACGAATTCGGAGGGCGGCGCGATGGGTTCGGCCTCTGCTTTCTCTGGACTTGTACTTGCTTCAGAAGCCATGTACGGGGCCCCGACCGGCTCAGAAGATGCCGGCGAAGGCTCGGCTCCAATGCTTGTCGTTTGCAGAAGGTCTCCCAGCATCGCCTCTTCCGGCACTTCTTGGATGGAGCCCTGATCCGCGCCACTCCCTACTGACGCAGCCGCGTCGCGGATCTCCTGAGACTCAGGTTCGATGTTCAGCTTGTCTGACGTTTCGACCAGTTCCTCGACCGAAGAGCTTGGCGCATCGCTCACTCCTTGCTTGATGCGTAGGTCCGAAGCTTCTTCCGACGACGCAGTTTCTGCTGTTGCCACTGGGGCGGGATCCAACGAGAGCGCAGACACACCAGAAACTTCTTCGGCGATCTTCACCTCGCCAGAAGCCGTTTCAGAAGGAGTCGACGGAGTTGACGCTTTCCCTGGTTCGGCGACAGCTGTCAAGTCTTTCTCCAAGGAGACAGAGCTGCTATTTTCGCCGGTGACCTCAGAGGAGGACTTGGATTCGGATTTAGTTTCCAGGGTCGCCTCCTGCTTCTGTGACTCGTCAACCTTGGTCTCGCTGGAAAGAGATCCCTGTACCTCGGCAATGTCGAGAGGCTTGTAGTCTCCGAAAACAAGTTGCGCGGCTCGCTCAGTGGCTGACTCGTCCTTCTCGATAGCCTTGGCACCCGCGTCCGCGACAACGGCAGGAGGCGCCTCCAGCTCCGACTTGGCAGCCTTCTGCTTCTCTCCGGACTCGATGCTCGAGGGCTCGCCACCGATCGTCGCAGGCGAAGCAACGGGGACGTCTACCTGCGCCTCGTCGTCGCGGGGCTCGAGAGAAGTCTTGATCTCGTTTTTCGGCAAGGCATCGCTCCCGGCTTCGAGCTCCAGCGCTGCTGGCGGATCCTTTGGGAGTGCAGCGGGCGACACATCAACGCTCAAGGAGACGTCAACACTTAGGTCGTCCGACTTGACAGTGAGCGATACGTCGAGCATGTCAGCCTGGGAGGCCTCCACCGAGATCTGCTGATCCACCTCGGAAGCTTCGATTGCCACGGGCACGTCCAGAGTTTGCGATTCTGACGGCACACTTGGCGATGGGTCCGCTACTGCTACCTGCGAGTCCTCGTCAGCCTGGTCTAGGCTCGGATCGAGACTTGGCAGACTGGCTTCGCCGAGAGACGGGTCCATGTCAGAAGTGACATCTTTTCCGGATGCCACATCAGCTGCGTCATCGCCAACCGTGGCAGGCTCGGAAGAGATGACGGTTGCTTCAATTGGTGGTTGAAGGTCCGTCGACTGCTGCTGCTGCTGCTGCCGCTCCAATTGCAGCTGATCGTCCTCCTTGTCCACTACTTGATTCTGGATGTCGCTGGTGTCGAGCGCCCCTTCACCTTGGGAAGCTGCCAACGCCAGCGCTGGCGCTTCCACAACGTCTGTGGCCTCTTCAAAGTCGAGGGTCTCCAGTGCTTCCCGGGATCCTTGGGCAGCCTCCACCGCGGCAGTGACCGTCGCGGCTTTCTTCCACAAGCCTTGGCGTCGATCGACCTTGTAGCCTTGCAATTCCTCCCAGTCAGCGCTCTCCAGCATGTGCTGGAGCCGCTCGGTGCCAACCTCGCCAAGCGTGCGTTGGTTCTGCAGGTACACGGCCCCGGTTGGAATCACACGCTGCGCTGCGCGAACCTGCGGCGTTCGCAGGATATTGACCATGGGGTGGGGACTCCGGCGAGCATAGTTGCCAGCGGCAGCATCATCCCTCTCCTGGCCGTCCGAGTCGCTGGCCTGCATGCGATCAGCGCCGTCTCGAAACTCGTAGTTCGGGTGGAAGAAGACCAGCTGGATGCCAAGCTCTCCCTCGTCGATGCGAAGGGGTTCCAAGGCTCTCGTGAGGGTGGTCGAGAACGCGTCAAACGCGTCCGCGCTGCGAAGGCAGAAGTTGGGGCAAACGAGCATCGTCGTGCTCAAGCTGCGCTCGTCGCTCTCCTGCAGCCTCGCCACTTCCGCCCAGAACGTCTTGTACATGGTCTCTGCATCCGCGCAACGTTCAACTGGATAAGCGACGTCGCCAAGTGGGAGCCCCGCCTTCTCCGAGGAGGTCGCGAAGGGACAGACTCCAAGGCCAGCCACGAGGGACTGCACCCACTCCTTGTTGACCTTCACGAGGTCCTCATCGGAGAGGCTGCCGGGATGCAGCTTGCCCCAAGGCCCGTAGACGTCGGCCTCGGCCATCGAGGCCTCCGTCGCCGATCCTTTCACCTCCCAGTTCTCATCCCAGCCCTCGTCCTCGGATCCGCCTGCAATCCAAATCGTCAGCGATGCGATGCGACACGACACGCTTGCGAAGCGCATCACTTGCAGCCACGTACCGATCTCCCAGAACATGCCGCTGCCCTTGTCCTCCGACGCCGAGGGCCGCTTCAGCTCGACCACGGCCTCCTTGAGCTCTCCGTCGTACTCCTGCGGGTGGTGGCCGATCGCGTAGACCTTGGAGCCGAAGCCCTCGCAGACGTCCTTGCAATCCTCCAAGTGCTCCAGGAAGGCCGCCATCTGGCCGGCGTCATCGAACGCGGTGACGCCCGGGAAGCGCACGAGTCGCGTGGAATCGTCTGCAGAGCACAAGGCGAGACACGTGATGTGAGGATGGCCAGTGTGGCGCCCGAGCGCTGCGCTGGACACCACTGACCGAGGCCTCCGGCATCGCTGAATCCGAAGACTTTCTCGTCCGAGGCGCCATCTTCGCCCTCGTCCAGCATGTCCCCCACTGCCGCCCACACATCTCGCAGAGCGGCCGCAGTGGTGATGGCGTCGGAGACCGTCTCCTTGGCACTCGTGAACCTAGCGCCGGCCCAAGGGCAAGGTTCAGCGGGAGGCGACAGCGGGCGGCGCGTGAGCGGCTCGCGGACGCTCTTCGAGACGCGCGGCGCCACTCGGAAGGCTTCCAAGGCTTCTGGCGCCGCGAGGAACAGCAGGAGCACGAAGCTCGAGGCCATCTTGGGCGGTGCGCCTGCAGGTTTTGCAGGAATCACTTGAAGTTTTCGTGGATTTAGCCGAGAGATAGGCCGGGTCTTTCGTCGGTTCTGTGCGAAGGACGCGTCACATCGGGAAGGTCCGGATCCGGATCTATCCTTCAAATAGGAATCTGCGATGAACACGCACGTCGCGGACAGCGAAAATAGCGACGATACGAGCGACGTACGCGAAAACGGGAGAGGTCTCTCTTCCGAGCCAAGGGCGGCGTCTCCCACTTTTTTTTCCGTCTTCGTGGCCTTGCAACGCAGGACGCCAATGTGAAAATGACGCGCAGACGAGAATCACGTCGTTGTTGGCTTCGAGGTTGTGGTCTTCGACGTGCGCTCTTTACTACGTATCGTGCGCTCCTCCGGCCGCCGGCACTCCTGATCTCTCTAGGCGCGACGATTACAACCATCCCACAGACTACCCCTCTCTAAACTGCAGCGGTCGAGACCGGCAACTTCCGCTTCTGTGAGCTACGGACAGAGGGCCGCGCGGGGAGCGCGGTGCGGGTCACTTCTGCGCTTTGTCGGCGGCCACCGTCAGCTCTTTGTCGTCGTCGAAATCGATGTCTTCAAGACCTTCGCGCGACCCTTCGGCGGCTTCCACGGCCTCCGTCACTTTCGCGGCCCGCTTCCACAGCCCTTCTCGTCTATCAACCTTGTAGTCCTGCAGGCCCTCCCACTCCGCCTGCTCCAGCATGTCCTGCAGCCGCTCGGTGCCGACCTGGCCAAGCGTCCGCTGGTTCTGGACGTAGACGGCGCCGGTGGGAATCACGCGCTGCGCGGCTCGCACCTGCGGCGTCCTCAGGATGTTGATCATGGGATGCGGGCTTCGGCGCGCAAAGTTTCCCGCGGCCGCATCTCGCGCAGCCTGGCTGTCCGAGTCCGCGGCTTGCATCCGATCGGCGCCGTCTCGGAACTCGTAGCCCGGATGGAAGAACACCAGCTGGATGCCGAGATCACCCTCGTCCACGGCAAGCGGCTCTAGCGCCCTGGTCAGCGTCGTCGAGAACACGTCGAACGAATCCGCACTGCGCAGGCAAAAGCTGGGGGCGACGAGCATCGTCGTACTCAAGCTGCGCTCGTCGGTGTCCTGCAGCCGCGCAACCTCCGACCAGAACGCCTTGTACATCGTCTCGGCATCGGTGCAGCGCACGATTGGGTAGGCGACCTCTCCCAAGGGGAGTCCCGCGCGCTCCGAGGACGTGGCGAACGGACACACGCCCAGGCCTGCGACGACGGACTGCACCCACCGCTTGTTGATCTCCACGAGCTCCGCATCGGAGAGGCCCTCCGGATCCAGCTTCGCTCCGGCGTCGTAGACCGCCGAGCCGTCCTTCTGCGCCTCGCCATCTGGCAAGTCCAAATCCCAGTCGTCGTCCCACGCGTCGTCGTCAGCTCCGCCTGCGGTGAACTCCGCTCCGTTAGGCAACGCGGTCTCCCGCGGATTTGTGCAGCTTCAATGCAGGTTCAGTGCGTACCCATCTCCCAGAACATCCCGCCGCTGTCCTCGCTGGACGTCGCCGGCCGCCGCAGCTCCAGCACGGCCTCCTTGAGCTTCCCGTCGTACTCGCAGGGGTGGTGCCCGAAGGAGTACAGCTCGGAGCCAAAGCGCTCGCACACATCTTTGCAGTCCTCCAGATGCTCCAGAAACCCCGCCATTCTCGCGGGACTTTCCAGCGTCGCGACCTTGGGGAAGCGCACGAGGCGCCGGCCTCCACCTAGACTCGGCAAAAGCCACGACGATCTGGTCAGCTGTCGCACTTGCTTGCGCTTCGGGGGGACCGCGGTATCTTCTCGGATCCTCTCGTGCGAGGGTTTGTCCAGTACTCACCTTCCTCTTCCTTCAGCATCTCCTCCACCGCGAGCCACACGTCTCTCAAGGCGGCGGCCATGGTGCTCGCGTCGGAGACGCTATCCTTGGCGTCTCCAAACTTTGCGGCTGCCCAGGCGCAGCTCTCCGTGGCGGGCGCCAGGGCGTGTCGCTTCCATGTCGCCGCCCTGGCGGAGCTCCGCAGAGGCGCCTGGAAGGCGTCGAAGGCGCTCGGCGCGGCGATGAGCAGCAAGGCCAACAGCATGGCGGGGAATTCGGTGCCCCGTGTGGCGCTGCGACTTGAAGTTCTGCTTATGCTACGGCGTTCAGAACCGGCCGTAGCTGAAGGCGACGGGCTTCAGAACCAGACAGGACCGCAGCCGGGATCTGTAGTTCAAATCGGCCAAACCGCTCCACGGAGAGGCTCGCGCCCACGGGCGGATCTGGAGCCATTCGCGGTCCTTTCCCTTGCCTGCGGCTTTGGCGCTAAAAGCTCGCACAGAGCGATGTGGTCGACGTTGCGGAGACGGAGTGCAGGAAGGGGGAGAGGCGGGTTGTGTGGAAATACTTTCGTGGACTTCTCTTGCCCAAATCGCCTAAAGCTCACTCGAAATGCCCGAAGCTGGCCGCTCTACTCCCCCTCCTAGTTCTCCCACTTCACCCTGCCTGGAACCTACATGATGACACACGAACACGCGCCTCCTGCCCGAGTGGCAACATAGGATTCCAGATACTGCAGCTGCTTGGAGTTGATGGCGCCCCGGCGCTGCTTCCGGATGAGCGTCACCGCCTCGGTCGGCTCCAGCGCCGCAAACTCGATCAGGGCGATGGCGACCAGCACGGGCGCGCGTCCCAGCCCGGCGACGCAGTGCACCGCGATGCAGGGCTTCTCGTCCGCCTTGGCCACCGCCTTTGCGGAGAAGGTCTGCTCCACCACGTCCAGCCACTTGTCGATGACCTCCTGCGGCGGGTGGGAGCCATCGGCGTACTCCATCTCGTGCATGTGGATGCCCGCGGACTCGACGTGCTCGGCGTTGTACGTCGGCTGGCACACGCGCACCAGATGCACCACGTTGTTCTTCTTGCACTCCAGCAGGTACTGCGGCAGGTCGTGCTCCTTGGGGGCGTCCAGGATGAGAAAGCGCATGTCGTCCACCTCCACCAGGCTCGGCCGGCCAGCCAGACTGACCGTGTTCAGCTCCACGCTGCCGTTGCTGCGCGACATCTTGTTGATTTAGGGGCGGATCGGCCCCGACGTAGGCGCGCCCGAACGCGGACCGCGGCGAATGGAACGGTGTTCAAAACTCGCTCGGCGAAGGACGTCGGCACGGCGGCGCGGTGGCCCGCTCGCAAAGCTTTGAAGATGCGCCAGCGTTGTGAAGCAAAACCTCAAGGTCCGAGGACCTGACCTGAGAGAGTGGAGCCCAAACCGTCTTGGCCCCTACCAGGCAGACAAACGCGGCGTGGTGAGCATGCGCTTCAACTCCTGCGGCGCCTTCCGCGGCCCAACTTACCACCGCTTCGAAGGCGGTCGGGGCAGCACGCCAGAGGGGCCTCACGCGGCCGTGATAAAGACGCGTCGTCTTCGGCCTCGGCACCGTCGTCGCTCGCAAACGGCGAAGGGGGCTTCTGAGGAGGGAAGGGGGACTGCGGAGTATAAAAAGTAGACAGTTACCGAGACGAGCGCGCTTGATTACCTGTCCTTCAGGAAAATAAGGAACAGGATCGCGTCAGGGGGCGCGAGGGCGCGAAAACCACCCGATGTACGCCGCGGAGCTGAGCCTAAGCCACCACCTGCAGTCAGCTGTGCCTTGCGAGGCTTGAAGCAGGGGTGCGTGGTCCACATGCTGACCGGCGCTTGGCAGAGCGGGGCGGTTCGCGGCGACCTTGGCCTGCGTGGCCGAAGGAGTCCAAGAAAAGAAAAGAAGCTGCGCTTCATCGTGTCAAGCCACGGGGATGCTGCGCCAAAGCTCGTGATTTACTTTTCTGGAGGGATGCGGCCCAAGGGTTCCTGACTTTCCAGAGGTCGGGTGGTGCTGAAGGCGCTCAGCAAGGATGCGGCCGCCCAGCGGTTCGCTGATGCGGAAGACGCTCCGGGAGCAAGCCGGCGGGAACGCGGATAGCTTCAATGTCTTAGCCTTGGACGTTGGGAGCCAGCAGATAGCTAGGCGTACAGATTTGCACACAAGGGAGGAAGGCACGAGCGCATCAGCGGCGGAGAAGCTGGTGGATGTGTGTGTGTTCCTACTGTGGATTCGTCGCGAGCCTAACGCAAGGTGGATGTTAGCCAGTGTCGAAGATGTTCGCCAGTGTCGAAGTACAACGAAGCACGGAGCAAGCCCTCCTGCCCAAAGCAGCGGAGGCGTCGCCGTACTGTTGCAACGCGCGCTCTTCGGCTGCGAAGATTGCAGCATTCCCCTGAGCCCTAGAAGAATCCTCAATCCTGATCTTCTTGGGCTGCGGAATGGGTCTGGTTCTCTGCAGGGCCCCATTCCCATTCCACTCCATGCTTTCCCACGATCCCGAACAGCATTCCGCATTCCGCATTCCGCATTCCTCAACCTGTGCCGAAGATCAGTCCTGCGGAGAGCGTGCACCTATGTCCGAGACCGAGGAGGGAAAAAAAAAAGTTCCTGCAACGTCGATGCTGTCTCTGTCCCGAACCGGGACGGATGCCACGTCCGAACCGCAGCCGCAGCCGCGGCGACCCAATCATCCCTTCTTCATACATTTGATTTTGGTGTCTTTCTGTGCCTTATTTGCGCCAAATTCGTGGATCCCTGCATCTCCATGATTCAGGTTTCCGTAAAAAAAAATCAAAAAGCAGCGGTAGCCCAATCGTTATGGAGATGGACATAATTCTCCAATATCAATAGAAAATAGAAGAAACGTTGAAAGGATCGTCAGCCAATCCTGAATCCAGCATCTCCAAACCTCAGCTGTGACGGAGCGACACTTTGCCGGAGTGGCCAGAACGGGTGGGCGCGCTTTTGGGGCTGAATCTCGCAACGCAGCGCGGCAAGTCCGCACCATGAAGGCGCCTGCTCTGCTCCTCGCGCTGCTGAGCGCGTTGGGCTGCAGTGCTCAGAAGCGAGGCGTCGTCAAGGTCTGCTGCGCATCTCTCCTCATTCCCCAAGGGCGAAGCTCAACCATTCTCTCTCTCTCTCTCTCTTCCGCGACAGAGCTGCCCCGCGTGACGCTTGAATCGTCTGCCGGAGGTGAAGAAGTTCCTCAAGCAGAGCGGAGGTCAGTGAGCACAGCCCCCATCCTCTGCTTTACCTCTTGAAGCGTTCTTTCCGCTAACTTCGCACGTGGCATCAGGGGTGGACCTGTATCCGGATGTAACGATAGACTGGATCAGGTGCGTAAGCTTTCTCCTCTTTTTTTTTTTTTTGGGGGGGGG
>JAAMXY010001079.1:25336-36359 GCA_019677205.1 Pinguiococcus pyrenoidosus
TCAGACGCTTCAGTTAAGACCTCATGGATCTTGTTTTGTAGGGGACATAACCCGGACCTCTACGTGTATGAAGGACCGTCAAGCGAAGCAAAACGCGTCGTGGACCTTGGCGCCTACAAGTACGATCAGCTTCACAGACTGTTTGGGGAGGAGCTAGGATTTAGGAAAGTGCCAGCAGCGCCGTCGGCGCCGCTGGTCTCGAAGGCACAGGGACAGGGGCAGGGGCAGGGGCGGGGGCAAGAACAGGGAAGAGTTTCTGACGCGCAGCGGGATGACTCGAGCTCGAAAGGGCCCGATGAAAAGGCTGCCGGGGAAAGGAAAGAGCTCGCTGTTGGACAGCCCCGGGATGGAGCGGCAAGCGGCGGCGCAGCCCAGCCCGTGAAGAAGGAGTACGTCCGAGTGCATCAACTGAGAACGGGACCGTTGAGGCAAGCTACAGAGGTGGATGACGGAGGCCATCGGCATGGAGAAATGCGACCACCAGACGTGTTGGACGGCGCGAAACAGTCGGCGGAAGCAGAGACCGGACTGCTGATCATCGTAGTCCCGTCGCTACTGATCGTTTGTGCGATCGGGTTCTTTCGACACCGGGTACGTGGCCGGATAGGCTTTTGCCTTACATACCCGAGGTAGCATCAGAGCGTAGGGAGTCCTGACCTGCCAACTTTCCCTACCTACGACAGCTTCAGAACCTTTTTGTGCGAGCACGGAGCAAGAATGATCTGGAGTCGAAGTAGTTGAAGAGGCCCTTCTTGAAACGAAGGTCTCGACTGGACTGCTCGATGGTTTTTCTTGTGAATGGGATATAGCAGCGGCGGGATCAGGCTCTTGTTTCAAGTCTTCGGATGCCGATGCAGAAAAACGCATGGCAGTTTTGTGCACGGAGCGAACTCTCGGCGCTTCCCAGCCCTTCCCCCTCTCTCGAACAGCCCTTGTAGATGAACGCGCATCAGTGAAGCGCAGGAGCACCAAGGACGGTGGAAAACGAGTCAGAAAATGGATTACTCCCGACGCATCACACAGCGGCTTCCAAGAGCTCCCTCACGTCAAGCCAGGGCCTTTCTTCTCCCGATTCCCCCTTCCCCGTGCCCTCCCCCAGGTCTGCCGAGCAGCAGAGGAGGCCCTCCAGCTCAGCTGGCACCGGGTCACGGGAGCGCAGCGGTCTGGGAGTATGCTCCGTCACTGTTTTCAAGGCACGGTCTGCGACGAACGTCGTCGTCGAAGCTCCGAAGGGTCTTCTTGACGACTGCAATCGCGGCAGGCAAATTCGCTAACTACTCGGTGAGGAAGGCACCGACGCCGCCATTCATGTCTACGTCGAGGCAGCCACCTCCTCCACTTTCTGCCAAAGATCATCAGACTCCTTCCGCTTGGCTTCCTTCTGCTCCACTTGACGGAAGTATTCCGTGGAGCATCTGTCATACAAATTCAGATCAAACTCCATGTACATCTTCAGCACGTTCTGCGCCAGCCCCTCGACGGTGGCGTTCCAGTGATTCGCGCTGTTGCGGTAAAGAGAGCCGTAGATGATCGGCAGTATCCCCGGAGCGAAATGCCGGCTCAGGCACCCACTCTGAACCAGCTGCTCGTTATTCCAAAGCAAAAGAGCCCTCTCCGCAACCTGCGAAAAGCCAAGGAAAGACACGGCACAAGAAGACAAGAGACGCGCGGGGCGCATTAGACGAGGGGCGTCCTTTCAAATGCTGGACTTGATCCTGCGGTACCTGGAAGTGAGCAGAGCCGACGCACTGCGACAGCAAGGTGTAGAGGGAATGCTGGAGACTCTCCTGGCCATTGCTCTGCGTCAACTGCTCAGAGCCAACCAGCTCAAGGATCTCCTCTAGTTCGGAGAGAATCAGGACCTGCTTCGAACTCGATGACCACGGCCAGAGGCGGATGATACCCTTCAAGATCGGCACGGCCGTGTCCGGATCTTTCTCGACGTACTGCACAATGCAGTAGCTCAGCTGCTGATGATACAGGTTGATGCACTTCGGCTTGTGCAAGGGAATCAGCGCCCGCTTGAGGAACACGAGGTGCTCTTGCTTCAGAGGTATGGCGAACCCGTTGATGATGGAGCCCAAGATCTCCAGGAGCTCGCCGATGCCGTTGTGCCTCTCCGTCTCGTAGATGAAGCGGTAGAACATGTTGGAGATTGTCTTGCGAATGAACGACCGGTGGCTCATGAACTTCCCGTAGATGCGATGCAGGATGGTCTTCAGATAGTCCCGTTCCCGAGGATCCTCCGAGTCAAACAGCTCGATCAGATTTAAACAGAAGGTCTGGTCGACGTATCGCTTCGCCACCTTCGCGTTGACCTCTTGCGACACGATGAATCGCAGGAAGAACTCGTACACGACCTAGACGCATGCAGCTCGTCAGCAACCGCCGACACCGCGCTCCGCCGGGCAGCAGTCGTACCTGCAGGTGCGGCCACGCCGGCTCCAGCACGGGATCATCTTCGTCGGGGTCGAACTCATCCATCTGCGGCGGCAGCGAGCGGAAGATGTTCGCCGACACGCACGAGACGATGTCGGGCATGAGGCTTTCCGTAAACACCTTCTGCCCAACTGGGGTGTTCACAAAGTCTACCAACTCCAGTAGCGTCTGTCTCTTGAGGTCCTTCTCGGTCTTGTCCTCATTTGCACCCCCGGCGAAGCTGAAGATCACGGAACAAAGCTCTAGCTTCTGTTGGAACAGCCACTCCCGTCGTTGTACGCTAACATCTCGGAGAGCCGGCAGGTCCTGCAACGTGCAACAAGCCTTAGTTTGAGGCCAAGCTCCCGGCTTCGTCGGCCGGGCATGTAGTGCCCTCACCTTCAACGCTTCTACTTTCTGGTGCGCGAGGAACGACGATCTCCGCCGCTCTCGCTTTGGAAGAGCGACGTCTGCGCTCGGAGTCGGACTTGTCCCCGCGGGATCAGCTGCTGGCGCCGTGCCGTTGCCCTCCACCTTCTTGTCCGGCCTCCGCTTGATGTTGAAAAGGTTCTTCATCTTGCCAGCCTGGGGGAAAAGGATCCCGAGGGACGCGCGCGGGTCAATCGTCTCGTCGGCTATTGCGTCCCGTAGGCTCTCAGAAGCCACACCTGCGGTCCCCAGCGCAGAAAGCCTTACTCCTCCCCTTTCGAGTCAAGGTGCCCACCCTAGAAGCATCAGGTTAGTCAGGCTGCATAGCGGGCAAGTGGCGTCTCGTGTTCTGTTCCCGCCTCCGGAGAAGGCATTCAACCATCCTTGCTCCCGCCCGTGCGGCCAGATCCTCACGTCCGTTCGCAGACCATGCTCCCTCACGACTCTTCCAGTAGCATCATAACTCTTCAGTCAGAGTCCGCATGGGCGCCACAGGGCTTCTTTCGGGGGGCAACGTCGCTGCTCCGTCCCCGTCCCTCCGGATGCTCTCCAACGGCTGCGAGCCGCACGATTCTGTTCCATTTCGGTCGAGGGGCTTCCGCGCGCGCGGAGAGCAGTCGCCATTCGATCCAGAAGCGCGGAATGCGCACGCGCGTCCGGAAACCCGAGGCGGTGCGTACCAATATTCTGACCCAAAACAAGGCCGGTCGTTTCCCTCCGCAAGCCAGGATCGATCGGTCCTTTCGAAAAGCACCGGTCAATCTTGGCGCACACCTGGCGGCGCCGGCGCCCCTTCCTCCGGTTCTCGAAGCAGCGGGACCGCGGCGGTGTGTGAAGCCGCAGTGGCGATCGCGCGGGACCGGACAGGCTTTTGGCGGGAAAACGCCTTCAAAGGTGGTTTCTCACCCATGTGGTTTCAAAGAAGTTTTGCGTACAAGAACTGAGATGCGCTGTGGGTATGGCTCCTTTGAAAATATTTAAAGTTGATGCGACTCGCAATTTGGCCGCCACTATCTTTTGGAATTTTATTTTCGGTTCCTTGCACGCATTCTTTGGCGCCGTTTTCCGCAATCGGTTACAGCTTCGAATGAGAATGGGAACCTTGGGCCATTCCATTGGTGCATTCCATGGGTGGATATTGGAGTTCTTTTCTCAACAAGCGTGATTGGGTTATGATCCCCTCTAATTGCGTCACCCAAACACATCAAGTTTCTTTTCTCGCTGTAAGGGGCATTCATCAGTTTCCGTTTTCGCGTCCCGCCAGCTTCCCGCAGCTCGCTACTGTTGTATCTGTATCACTGTTTCCACAGTACGCCATCATTGGTTGTGGCAACAGCAACACGGCATGGTCCATCACGTCGTATTGCCTTAGCCAGGTCGTTCATCACGTCTTACGAGAGGCCTTATCACGACTTAAGAGGTCACGGAATGAATACAGTACGTCTTGCTTCGTGACGAGTCAATCCTGCCTACTCTTCATGGCTGCATCGTCTCCCTCGAATTCCTAGACTAGCTAGCTGTGGGCTGTGGGCCTTCTTCGCGCTCCTGGTCGCTGCTCCTTCTTTCGCTGCCTGTGGGCCGTGGGCCTTCGCACTCGCGCTCCTTGTCGCCCCGCTGTGGGCTGTGGGCCGTCGCGCTCCTTGCTTCTTGTCGCTGTGGCTGCTGTGGTGGTAGCACACGAACTATAGCTATAGATCGTGAAGGCAAGGAGCAAGGAGCAAGGAGCAAGGAGCAAGGAGCACGGAGCACGAACCAAGGGAAGGGAAGGGTCTTTTGGCGTCTCGGAGGTTGAGCAGGACAAGTCCGGGAGAAGCTGTCCGGAGCGGGTCGGGAATTGGAATTGCCGAAGCGGGGGAAAATCGGAGAGTTTTGAAATTTGCGGATTAAAGTTCCTGAGGTTTCAACCAATCATTTGAGCCTCTGTGACGAGGCTCTTGCCGAACTTTAGGAAGCATGGTTCAAAGTTTTTTGGCTCGCGTTTCTTGGTTTGCCGAAGCTCCAAATATTTCCTTTTGAAAACAGCAACGGCTAGACATCTTTCTCGCATATATGCATGGCGGATCCAAGCCAAGAATAGTACGAGGTATGATTCAGGAGAATAAGAGTTGAAACTGGTCTGTTCCCTTTCGCGCCGGAATCGTCCAAATCTGACGGCCGTCTCGCAGACCTAGTCCACCCCGCCCGGCGCCGCCCCGACAGCTCAGAAAGCGCCGTCTTCGATCTGGTTTTGGTCAGATCCCTTTAGATAGACGTCGGTGGATAGTTTGCGAAGCCAGTCTTGCTTGAACGAGCGCCATGGCACCCACGATGCGTCGCAGATCGAAGAGAAGAGCTCCGCTACGCACGATCGTGCCCTCCAACCACGAGCCTGACAACGCGGAAGCACCGGAGAAGATCAGCGGCTCCAAGAGAAGCAAGGTAAGCAACTGGGAAGGAAGCGTGGTGCGCGAGGGGCATGTGTGCATCCTTCCAGTTTGAATGCAGAAGGCGCGAAACGCCGTTTCGGAGCCTTTGGGAAGGAACCAGGCCTGACCAACCTCTCCCCTGTTGCAGAGACAGCGCACCGTGAAGGCAGAGCGAGAGAAGACCGTAGAGAGCCGGGCGCAGACGAAACGCGCCCGACGTGAGGTCACGCCCGATGAAAGGAACGTCGAGAACGGCCCGGTTTCCACGCCGAAGCGCGCCGCGAAGAAGAGCTCCTCGCGCGCTGCGATTGACTGGGCGGACGAGTACAAGGACGACATTCTGCAGCACTGGAAGGACACCGAGGGCTCTCGAGCTGTGAAGCCGTACATGTCTGCACAGCGGGACATCGACGCCCGGATGCGCGCCATCCTCGTGAACTGGCTCGTTGAAGTGCACATGCGCTTCGGCCTCCAGCCGCGCACCATCTTCATGGCCGTGCACATCATCGACTTGTACTGCATTAACACGGCAGTGGCGCGCTGCCGGCTGCAGCTCGTGGGCATCACGGCCCTCTTCATGGCATGCAAGTACGAGGAGAAGACTTCCCCAGAAATTCAGGACTTCGTCTACATCACCGACAACGCGTATTCTGCGGAGGAGGTCCTGGAGATGGAAGTATGCATGTTTCACAGGTGCGCGCCAAGAACACGGATTGGGAGCAGCATAGGCCACCAGCCTCACTCCCTTCTTTTGTGTTTCGAACCTAGGCTTCATCATCGCCTCTGCTTCCCGACTGCGTTCGAGTTCTACGTCGCCTTCGCCGAGGCGGCTGGGTTGGACCCGAAGGGCACGAACTTGGCGTACTATCTGGTGGAGCGGACGCTGCAAGAGCACGACATGCTCGTCTATAGACCCTCGAAGATTGCGGCGGCAGGGGTTTTCGTCGCTCTTCTGGCGGAGAACGGCAACCCTGCACGGGCGTGGACCTCGCACATGGAGCGGATCACGGGGTACTCGTATCGTGGCATCAAGGATTGCGTTGGGCAGATGCTGACGGCAGCAAACTCGGTGTCTCGCTCCAAGAGCCGCCAGCTTGTGGCAGTGAAGACCAAGTTCGAGTCGGAGGAGTTCCTGGAGGTCTCCAAGCTGCCGCTGCCGGTGTGGGAGAAGGCGAGTCCCTCGCCGACAGAGGTTCCCAACGCGTCGACATAGAAAATCTAGATGAGAAGAGAACGCTCATTGTTCAGATCCACGCAGCTCCCAACTCCCAGCTCCCAGTCCATCGCATTGCCTCTACGCTAGGTACCCTGCGATTTCTGCACTCTGCGCTCTCGCTCGTCTGCTCTCCTCCGCCGCCCAAAGACGCGGCCTTCGTGGATCTTCCATCCGAAACCCCCCTCCCTCTGTCATGGATTCGACGAGCGGGAAACGTTTGTACATCTTCGCGATCAGCTTTAGCTACCTTTGAAAATATAAAATTGAGCGGGAACTCTCGCCAGCCAAATCCCGTGTGCGTTTGCGCCACAGCCGCCGCGATGTTCTGCCGCTTCGCACAAGCTCGACTTGCGCCCCTGGGCCGGCGCTCGCTGGCGAACTTGGCGCTGCTCAAGGAGCTCCGGGCGGTCAGCGGTGCGCCTGTGGGCGACTGCAAGAAGGCGCTGAAGGAATGTGACGGCCTAGACGACGCTTTAGATTGGCTCCGCAAGAAAGGTATGAGGGAATTCGTTGCAGCTGCCAATGCTCACAGGCCTGAGCGATGCGTCACAATACGTCAGGCGCGTTGACAGCGGCAAAGAAGGCCGACCGAGCAAGTTCCGAAGGCCTCGTGGGCCTCCGGACGGGACGTGATTTTGGTCTGCTGCTGCACCTGTGCTCCGAGACGGACTTTGTAGCCAGAAACGAGCGCTTCCAGACGCTGGTGAATGAGGCTCTCGACGCCGCTGAGGCGCAGCGGGCCGCGCTGGGCGGGAACGCCACCGGAGAGACCCGGCTGGTGCCGCTGGACGTGGAGAAGCTGCTGGCGCAGGCGGTGCCGGGCGTCGACGAGGCTCTAGGAGATCGCGTGGCGGCGGCGGTGACTGCAATTCGGGAGAACATCAAGTGCGTGGAAACAGGAAATCCCAGAGCGGAGCTGAAGCCCTCTGATCGTTTGTGTTTCGCCCCTTCCCCCTCCCCCCTCCCAATAACAGCATCGGGCGGGTCTTGGTGCTGCAGCCGGCGCCGATTTTGGGAAGCTATGTGCATAGGAGCGTTGTGGAAGGGGTATGCTGCAGTGCGTGCATTCCGTGAGGCCGCTCCAGCTGCTTGATGCTGATCGTTGATCGCCACGTGGATTAGATTGGATCTGCTGCCGCGCTCGTGGCGCTGTCGACGCCGGAACCGCTGGCTGATGAGCAGAAGGAGGATGCGCTCGACGTTGCCAAGAAGCTCGCGATGCATGTCGTCGCGGCCTCGCCGCGCTATCTGAACGAAGCGGATGTCCCGAAGGATGTGATTGACAGCGAGAAAGCGATCTACGCGGAAACACTACCTCCCGGGAAGCCGGACCATATCGTGGAGAAGATCACCATGGGCAAGATGAAGAAATGGTAGGTTGCGAAAGTCGAGCACCAAAAAAGCGACGCGCACGAGTACAGGTTAACAAGGATCGTGTCTTCGATGCGCTGATCCTCTTGCATCGGGTAGGTTTTCAGAGAATTGCCTGGTCCGGCAAGCGCATTTGGTGGAGGAAAGCGGCGATCCTGTGGACAAGGTCCTTGAGGAAGCTTCCAAGCGAATTGGGCAGCCGTTGTCTCTGGATGGCTTCGCACACCTCAAAGTTGGATGATGGCTTGAGGCAGCGCTGGCGTCATAGCTCCAGCAGCAGGAACATCACGAAATTGATTTACTCAACTTGCTCCAGCTTCCTACTCTTAATCGAGCCGCAGCAGTCTCGCGTGGTAAACGGCTCTCTGCCAAACATGAAATACTTCACGCCCTCGCGCTTTCGGGGCAGCGGCTACATAGCCGAAGCTGCTGAACGACCGGGCGAGTCACATTCATTCTGTCAGCCTTATTGGAAACTGTTGACGCCGCGCACGTTGGATGGGCCTTCTTTTGCCTCTCTCCTCAAGCGGCGAGATCGCTCCAGAAAGCGCGCGCGCGCGCGAGAGAGAGAGAGAGGGAGAGAGAGAGAGAGAGACGTGGTCCCTCTCCAGGCTCTGTAGCTGGATAGCGGCTTTAGCTGAAAGAAAGAGTCTTATCTCCTCCTCACAGGTCTTCAGAGCTCCTCACGAAAGCGACGTCCGGGCTGCCTTGAGGGAACGGATCGGCCCCCAGAAGGTTCATCAACTGATGCGGCAGCTGGTCAAGGAAGGCTTTCAGCCTCTTGAGTTGGTCCGGAAGGTTGCGCAGCGCAGACTCAATGTAGTCTCGCAGGCGCGTCAGCTGAAGGCTCGACTTCAGGATCACGTTGTCCACGAAGACCGGCGCTTCGGGCAGGGTGAGGCGGGACTGCAGCGGCTCTAGCCGTAGCCTGCATGAGCGGCTTGGCCATAGATCCCCGAACTTCGGCCGCCATTCGCAGATCGTGTACGGGAGGCAGCCAGGAATACGGAGACTCAGGCCGAAGCCCAGATTGATGGGATCCGGATCGGGGTGAAGCAGCGGCTTGGGGCTGGCCGAGTGATTGACGGTCTGCTGCCTCCAATAAAAACGGCACTCGCGGTCGGTTCGAGGCACCCAGTGTCTCCCTATGAGAAGGTTGATTCAGCGGGAAGGAGCGAGGGCGAAGGCTTCGCTCTACCAAGCACACGACAAGCAAGGAGGACAGGATTTACCGATCAAGAGGCCAGCGAGATAGCTGTTCAGGGTGTCAAGGAGACTCGCGTCTCCCTGCTCGAGGTCGTCAAGAATCCTCACCATGCGCGCGCTGTGTTGTGCCTGTCCAAATCCGACTCGGTCAGCGTGCTGCGTCTGTCTTGGCAGGACTCCACGTCCGTACCTTGGCGCGGCTTACTTCCAGCCTTTCGAGCCGCAGAAGCATCAAGCGATGCTCCTCGGAGGCTCCAGTCGTCAGTGTTTGCGTCAAGTTTCGCAGCGCCTTGCGATGTGCTTCGCGAGCATTATATCCCGATTTTCGCTTCGCTTGTGCGCCCGAGGCAGCTGATACCAGCCCCACCAAAGCCGCTTTCCGAGCGCTACTGCTCGACGCGATGGGCTCCACGGCTTGCTCACCGGTCTGATCCTTCTGGCTCTCACTGACGGCGTGCTTCTCACGCAGCATACTCAATACATCCTCCTCGCCGCTTTTGTCGCCTTCCGCCTCGTCTGCCCCATCAACTGCTACCTCTTGTACCTTCCGCTCCACTCCCACCTTCCCCTCTTTGTCTTCGTCTTCGCTGTCCATTTCGATTTCGACTTTGATTTCCACTTCGACTTCGTTTTCGCCATCGCCATCATCATCATCGTCATCATGATCATCATCGTCGTCACTGTCTTTGTAATTGTCTTCGTCATTGTCTTCGTCTTCACCTTCGTCTTCGGGCGCGATTCGCTCCGATTCCTTGTCATTCCCATCGCCATCGTCAAGTGCATTCCGCAATAGTCGTTCTCCTTCCAGAAATTGATCCCCATGTTTATCCTCTATCTGTTCCACCAGCCCATCCCCTTCTTCCGCCTTGACCTCATCCTGCTCCGCGTCCACGTCCTTCTTCTGTTCCCTTATGGTCTTGTCGCCCTCTGCGGGGGCACTACTGGACGCCCTGCCATCCTCTGTTCCTTCTGACTCCCTCTCCCTCTCCTTCTCTTCCCTGCCCGCGCCCTCTTTCTCCCAAACGCCCGCACCGCCTTCAACATCCTGTTGGTCCTGCGCAGGCAGGGAAGCCGCTTCCGGCTCTGGGCTCTTCGCGAGCACCGGATCCACTAGGTGAAGCACGGGAGGGGTCTCAGCTACGCTGGGCTGCGGCCCCACCAGGCCGTCCCCACGAGGATTCGACAGCGCAAAGTACAGCATGGCGAAGATCCAGGCGCCGAGCAGAAGCAGACTCACTCTTCTCACCACGCCACCGGCGGCAGCTTCCAGATCCCAAGAGCTATCGTCGTCTTGCTCGGCAGGTTGGGTCGGCCGTCGAGGCGGACTGGCGATGGCCGCGAGGCGCCTCAGCGTTCGCAGGTAGTCCGTGCCCGGGCTCTTTGGCGGCGACCGAGCTGCTTGCGCCGCTTGCTCGGGCTTTCGTCGCTCAGGTGTCGACATCGGGCGCGCTTGCGGCGGCTTCGCCTCGGGGCGCATGGCGCGCCGGAGCTGCAACTGCGGGCTTGGCGTGGCCTTAGCCTCGCGCCAGGCCTGCCAGGACGCGCCCGATAGTGGACGAAGCGGTTCTCTGGGCCGGCTGGGCTTGGCCATGGAGAAATCCCGCTTGCCTGGACGACGCGAGCGAAAAGCGCGGGAAAGGGGAACGTTTGAAATCTCCCAACCAGTGTTCCGGCTTCGAATATTTTGAATATGTATGAAAGTGGTTTCCTTATAGATATATATACTTTGAATATTTGCTTCAGCCAATCGGCTGTGCGGGCAGGCTGCGTTCCTCCACTTGGAAGGGGAGGATCGTTGCCGCGTCGAAGAAGCCGAGCTATCGAGTTGGCTGGCCCGGGGTGGAAGTGGAGGAGCTTAGCGATCTCAAGGGACGGGCGCTCGTGGCCGTGGTCGCCGATAAAAGCTCTTGGAGCGTCTGGCTTGGAGCTTCTGTGGTGGGGTTTCTCGAGCTTGCTTGCAACGGCATCGCAGGATGGG
>JAAMXY010001080.1:0-17176 GCA_019677205.1 Pinguiococcus pyrenoidosus
GTGCGGGACGAATATGACTTCTCGGATGTGGTGAGAAAAGCAAAAGGAAATCAAAAAAGAGCAGCGAACCTGGATTCTTGCCTGACATGTCGACGCCTCTCTGCAAAGGCGTACGAGACGCTGGTGGGATCTACTACGGCGGCGGCTGCGCTAGGAGCTCTGAGCGCCGCAGGCCTGAACGAAAAATACGGCCGAAAGGTGAGCTGCCCGTGCCGAAGCAAGACGCTGCCGAAGATCATCTGCAAGGCTCAAGATCTTCGTTGTCGCAGCCTTCCATCATGAGTGCTGCGGTCCTCTTTGCAGTCGGCGCGGCGCTCATGGCTTTCTTGCCGGCGTCGTGGCAGCCCAAGACTGCTTTTGCAGCGTTGCTGGCAGGTGAAGATATATTGATTCGGCTGCCGTGGTGAAGCAGCAGCAGCACGTGCCACCACTGCGTAACATCATGGCCACGGCGGTTTTCCTAGGCAGGGTTCTTCTCGGCGTGGCGATTGGGATCGCTACGGTGACCGTGCCCATGTACATCTCGGAGGCCGCGCCGCCCGAGCAGCGAGGCTTCCTGCTGATCCTCAATGATCTTTGCGTCGTCACCGGGCAGTTCATGGCCGGCCTCGTGAACGTCGGTAAGCACGAACTTCAGATGGGCAATGGCAAAGGCTGCTCGTCCGCAGACTTTCTCATTTTGCTGCAACAATCGCAAAGGAATGGACAGAGCAGGGCAGCTGTGGCGAGTGAGTGTGGGCCTCGCGCTGGTACCGGGAGCGCTGCAGCTCCTGGGCTTTGCATTCCTTCCCGAGTCGCCGCGTTGGCTGTGCGGCAACGGCAAGCAGGAAGAAGCCAGGGAGGTGCTCTCCACCTTGCGGCAATCTGCCGGCGATGTTGAGCACGAAATAGAAGCCGTCTCCCGAGAGATTGAAGCTGTGCAGGCCGCCAGAAGGAAGCTGGGCCTCCCGCCCTCGGCGCGAGTTGCCTTGTCGTCGTCCACCGACGATGCGAGTGGCCGCGGCGCGTCTGCGGATGATGACGAGGCCCCGGACGACTCGACTTCTTCGTGGGCCGAGCAGAAAGTGCGCCAAGTGTCCCTACTAGATCTCGCGGTGTACTGGCGCCATCCGCCCGTCAGGCGGGCCATGATCCTCGGAGTGATGCTAATGGCAATGAACCAGGTTCGGGATGCTTCTGTTCTTTCCCGGGCCCTCTGAGACCAAACAGCACCGCTCACTGGACCGCTTGGTTCCCAGTTTTCCGGAATTAATACCGTCATGTACTACTCGGTCGAGATGATGAAGATGGCGGGCTTCAGCAGCGAACGCGCCGTGTTGATCGCCTGCCTGTGCGATTTTGCGCAGATGGCCGGCGTGTGCTACAGGTATGCAGTGCCCCTTCGCTGCCGAAGGTACCCTAAGAGGGGGTCTTCGTTGCTCATTCTCTTTCTTCATTTATGCAACCACCCGAACAGCTTGGTGCGCATGGATGTGGATGGACGCCGACATCTAGCTTTGCAATCGACAGTGCTGGTTGCGCCTACGCTTCTGATGCTGTCGATTTCGTTCTGGGCTGGTTCAGGTGCGTCCGCTCTGGCAGTCGCTAGGCTTTGTGTCTGGTTGGGGTACGGCCCGATAGCCCGATTTCAGCTTCCAGGCGGCTTGCAGGCGGCGGCCTCGTCGTTCTCTCGTTCGGCTGTCACGCCTCGTCCTTCTCATCAACTGTGTTCTCTGTGCTGTTTCAGGGTGGCTAGCGTTCTTGGGGCTCATGCTCTATTTGCCTGCCTTCGGCTCTGGCCTCTCGGGCGTTCCATGGACGGTCAATTCCGAGATTTATCCCATCGACGTGCGCTCGCTGGCCGTGACCCAGGCGACGGCGTTGAACTGGTTCTTCAACTCCATCGTGAGCTTTACCTTCGTGTCCCTGAGCTCGAGCATAGGGACGGGCAATACCTTCCTCATCTACTTCGTCTGCAGCGTCCTGGGCGGGGCGTGGATCTACAAGCACATGCCAGAGACCATGGGCCTGGGGCTCGAAGAAGCCGGGCATCTGTTTGACACCGACGCGGCGGGCCGGCCTCTGTGGCATCCCCGATCGCTCCGAGAGCTGCTTACCCAACGAAGCTATGAAAAGGTGCAAACAAAAGCTTGACTCCGATAGGGGTAGAGGTGGAGGCCCTGCCCCTTTAGCTTCTGGCCCCGTTCGCGCTCCTCTCCTGCGCTTTGCGCTTCGTTCCCGGCGTCGTCCACCCTGCCACCCTTTCACCCTTCCACCCTTGCTTCGTTTGCTTCGTGAACTCTTAATTTCATGCTTTCCAGCGGAGCGGACATGAAGAATGTTCTGGAAGCTTCAGATCTCAACTTCATTTTGAAGTATGTTGATGTCCCACTACACAGGTAATTTGATAAGACCTGATCACTAGATGTCTCGTGATATGGGCCGTTGGACGCGCGGTATTGGCTCCTTTAGCGGCGCCGCCACCAATCGCGTGCGTGGAAGACGGCAGCCGGCGCAGGCTGGCAACGCGGACAGAGGCCAGCACAAACGAAGGCGGAAGCAGTTTTAACCCGCTTACGCCTCTGATCTCACGCCAACGCCCCACCGAAACACTCTCTGCAGAATGCTGCGCTCTGTACTCTCTCGACCGGTGTGGATGCACGCGCGCCCTCTGGCGCTCCGATCCATGTCCACGGACGCGGCCAAGCAGGTCTGCCGCCAGAAACTGAAGGCTTGGATGTCGATCGCCTGAGCGGGCGTTCCGCCGCACTTACTTGTTCAGCAAGCATCACAAGCGAAGTAGCTAGTGTGCAAGGCAGACAGGAGGGCTCTAGAGAGAGAAGGAGAGAGAGAGAAAGAGAGAGAGTGTGGATATGTGTGTGTGTGTGTGCGTAAGGGTGCGGCTGGGTCTGCGTGTGCAATTGGCGAGAAGAGGCCCCTGTCCAAAGCACAGAGAGGTCGACTTCCTCTCCTGCGAAACGAAGGCCTGTCGCCGTTGTATGTTGGAAGAATGCCTCGTCTTCGAGCTTCCAGAGCGTGGATATAAGCTTAAGACGAGCGAAAGAACGAGGGAAAAGCGTGTCAAAGAGGAGGAACAGCGGGGAGATCTTGAGACCCAAGCAAGACTGAAGCACCTCGGCCGCCAGGCTCACCAGTCCTGTCCTCCGCAGACCTTCCGCGACGTGTTCAAGAAGTACTACGACGACAACTACCGCAATGCACTCTTCAGTCGCATGAAGAAGGATGTCATCCGCGCCACGGACGCCAATTCTGATGGCTTCATCTCGGAGGTATTCCCATTCACCGAGACTGACCTTCTGCACCAATTGGCCCTGATGACACGTGGGACCCTGTAGGAGGAATTGCGAGCACTGCTCGGAAATATCGGTGCGAACATGGAGGAGAACGACATCAAGGCTGTGATGTCCCTTGGCAACTCGGACGGCAAGGGCATTCCCAACACCACGTTCCTCAAGCTCCTCGACTAGGCTTGCTGCAGTTGCCGAGGGGAATTTGCTTGCCATGAGGTTCCGCCTCTGCCCCGTGCGGGTGAGCCTCAGTTCCCTCGACGGGCCCAAGCCCTTGCCATGCGAGAGCCGCTCTTTGTAGGAAATGCGTAGGGGAGTGACGGAAAAGGCCTTCGCGCGAGGTGGAAGCTGCGTGTACATCTCCAGCGGAATATTCAAAGATTTCCTTTTTGCTCCCCGCGTCCTAAGTATGGACCCCAACTACAAGGCCGCCAGATGTCGTGTGCGCTGGCGGACCTCCTTCTGCACCTGCGCGGCCAACATCTCGAAGAACGCATCCTGCTTGGTGGCGAGCTCCTCCTTTGCCTTGACCTTGCACCACAGAAGAGGAGCGAGACGTCAACAACGGACCCATTGCAGAGTGTGGCCTTGATCCCCTACTTTCTCGGCATGCAGCCGCCAGACCCGTTTTCGCTTTTGGGCCAGAGTCCAGTTTCTCTTGCTCTTCTCTCTGGCCTTGGACACCTGCCAGGCGGCATTGCAAGTTGAGTCGCGGGCATCTGAAAATGCGGAAGCTCGGCGGAAAAATCCAGACGCCCTGCCAGCACCTTTCCGGAAAGACGCTCGACGAACGCTATGGCGTTGAGAACGGCTGTGAGAGTGCTCTGCCCCCGCTCGCCCGTCGCAATTGCCAGCACGAGAGCAAGCCGGTTCTTCTCAAAGTCAGAGCAGTATGCCAAACCTGTGAGGCGGGGGACCAAAAAAAAGTTGTCTGAGGAAAGCAGCGGCAAAATATCACGCTCTCCGGCCATCCCACCGAGGACTCTGCTCAGCTTTCCGTTGCCCAGATCCCTCAAGGCGCCTTTCAAGTTCTTCTTCGCCTCGTTTCGTCCCTGGAAGCATGTGGAGCGATCGATGAGCATGAAGAAGGCGGGAAGCCGTGTCTACGACCGTGAATCGGAGTGCAAAATACCTTCATGCGCCCTAGCATCCCGCGCGCCATCCTCGTGAGCAGCTCGCCGCTTCTCTTTCGAACGAGCTGTGCCTCGCGATCTTTGTCGGCTTTGTCCCGGTCCACTTCTTCAAGATCGCTTGCTGGCAAGCAGATCAGGCACTGCCCAACAAGCTCGAGCACAACCTGGACAACCAGGAGCTTTGGCTGTAAGGGCGAAAGACCCCCTCAGCAGAATCGCTGCGACTTCTCACCTCCTGGATGTCCTGGAGCTCCTGCCACCTGCTTCGCTGGACCACGAAGGCTTGCCACGCTCTGCTCAGCCACCGCCTACGCACCGAGTCGATGAAGACATTCGCCATTTCGCTTGCGGCCCGAGCCTTCTTGCGCTTGCGGATCTCGTAGAGACTGCGAATGCCCTGCTGGTGCAGAGTCTCGCGAAGTCTGCTTTCTGCGTATCGGAGAGTGCCCAAGCTCGTGCGTAGCTCCAGGCTCATCCAGCGAATGCGATCTTGCAGATCTTCCAGGGCGTCGTCTCGCCATGGCGGCCTCTCGTCCCGTCCGCCAAGGACTGCAACAGACTTGCTGCTAGGGGCAGCGGTGTCACCTACGTTCTGCGGCTTCTGAGTTTCCTCCGCTCGCGAGACGCCACTGGAGACAGCGTGCTGTTCCCCGCCGTGATGCGTGCTATGCGCATCAACCTTGTTTGGCGAGACCTCTCTCGCTCGCTCGCTCTCTCCAATTCGCCTGCTTCTTTGTCTCAGTGGCGGGTTCTTCGGCATCTGCAAAGTTGTCGACTGCGACGCCCGCATGGCGGCCTTGCGCGACGCCTCGTTTTCCCGAAGCTGAGATTGAGCACGGCGTGGAGTTTGGTGAGCGGGTGGACGACACAAGCTCAGCACCACGATAGAAGTACGAAGATTTTTCCAGATTTTCCTGATTTGTGCCCTCTTGGAGGCGAACCTTGAGGTAGTTCGTCTTTGCCTTCGACGGTGCCACCCACGCTGGGTCCAACCGATCCCCGATGCTGTGTGCAGCAAGAATCTGTGGATTCGAAAGTGGTGAGGCCCGTTCCACAGAGCAGGTCGTTCTCTCCGAAGTGCACAAATTACCTTAAAAGCCGCGTCGGCGTCGTGTATCTGAAATCGAGCACGAGCGGCGAAGGTGGGGATGCTACGAGCATATCTCCCGTTTCTGAGTCGCACGAGAAACGAGACGAGAAGCGATGTCGCAAGACGGCGACTCATAGAGTCAGATACATGCGATAAAGGCCAACTCAATGCCATCCACAAAGTGAGCGGACGCGGCGTGAGTGAGCCCACCTTCTGCGCACAAGTTTTACACCAGAGTCCTGCAGCGTCGGAAGATGCTGGGCTGCCATCGCAGCCCAGCAGACGTCACTGGAGCGCAGTACAAGTTTCGCTGCCGGTTCGAAAGTCCGCCACAGTGAATATTTTTGGCAGCGGTCACATACGCCCCTTGGGCTTGGGAGGACCGGGTGTGGCGAAGTGCTCCCAGTGAGCCGCGTTCCCGAGACGCAAGTATCGGCGTGGGCACCTTCCCGCTCCGGACCATAGGAGTTCCGGAACCCGATGCCCTCGTTGCACACCCGCTGGTCCAAGGTGCTGTATGAGCGCAGGTCCATACTGGATGGAGCATACTTCATTACATCGCCTTGCGAAGATCCAAGACTTCAACAAAAGGATGAGAAACCAAGGCGAGGGGCTCTGCAAGAGAAGAAAGTCTTATCTTTCCCAGGTCTATCAAAAATACCAGCAGAAGGCCGTGCCAAAACAAATGGCACAGCCTTCTGCTCCGGATCACCGTCCATACATCTCATCCACGCCTTCCACCCGTACGCCCACTCCAAGCTCGCTTGTCTTGTACAGAGAGAAACCGGTGCCATCCGCAGGTCCGCGGCTTATCGGCACGAGGATGCAACGGACACATCGAGCGCTTCTGCTTTGATGCGCTCCAAGTCGACGCTTGCAAGGGCGTCGCGCAGATCCGTCTCGCTCAAGACGCCGTCGCCCACCTCCTTCTTCTCCTCGCACTTCTTCGCGATCGCCTCGGTCAGCTTCTCTTTGCCGACCCGGATGAGGTCCGCCAACGTGCATTGGCGATCCCGCTGCAGACTCGAGATCTTGCTCTCGTACCGAGCGAGGACGCTGCTGAGCACCGTGTCCACCATGGCGCCCGGAGATCCAACGAAGGAGTCGGGAAGCGAAGCGAGGGGAGCCTGGGCGGGCTCGTCTTCCGACGGAGACTGAGGGTCCCGCGGCGCTTCCCACTCCTCGCCCTCCTTCCGCCACGCCAGCAGCCCGTCGAAGCCAACGTCGTACAGCAGGTGATCGGTGATGAAGCAACCTTGCTGCGTCTCCGCTTCCGGGCTTCCGGCCTGTCATTCAAGGCAGCTCGGGTCAGCTTCAAGTCTTTGTGAGCTCTTTTTCCATCCACCCCTCTCTTCTTCTGTGCTAGTGTGCTTCAAGCTCTTTTCCCCGTATTGACGCCGATCAAAATTGCTCACCTCGGGCTTCGCGTCGTACAGCAGCTCGACGACGGGGACTCGGATGCCCGCGGCGCTAACCTCTTCGTCCTGGAGGAGGTGATGGGCGCCGGTCTTCCGGACGACAGAGGCGCCCCACCAGTGTTCCGTCGCCTCCTCGGTAGCCGGGTCTTCCATGGTCCAGAGCACTTCGATTCGAGCGCCCAGGAGGTTCCTAGTCATGTGACATTTCGTGAGAAGTGCAACACAAAAACAAAGATCATCTTCAGCAGCCTTCCGCTCGGTGTTCGCTGTGACACTGTTGGCACTCTCGTTTCCGTCTCGCGAGCGACTCATCAAGGGCCATATCCGAGTGAATGGGGGGGGAAAAAGCGCGAAGACGCCACGTACATGGGCTGCAAAATGTCATGTTCCTCCGCCTCGGTCCGCGCTCGTTTGGATGGCGGCGTAAGTGGGTCCGACCGCGTCTCCTGAGGCGCTGCCGTCGCCAGATCCCGCTCCCTAGGACTCTTCATGCCTACTTCCGAAGTGAGCGCGCGTCTGAGATCGCGATTCGCCGCTCAGATCCGCTGCGTCGAGAGGTCTGAATTCCAAACGCCCGAAAGGCGGGAATCCTGCGTTCAGTTGAAGGAAGTCAGTGAAAGCAGGATCCAAGCTCAATAATTCTATGAATTATTCGCCATTGGGCTTCACGACGAAATCCGCTGACCCCTGTGGGAGGATTGGCCCATGGTGCCACAGGGCTTCTCGTCTCGTGGACACAGCATTCGTATAGCCGTAGAGAGATGTGGGGGGGTGCGGCGCTTGCTTGCCGGCGCGAAGAAGTGGCATGTGCTTTGTCTGGGCGCCGACCAGGAAGAGGCGACTTTCGAACGGCCGGAGAAGCTGGATGACCACTTCGAAAGCTGCTGGATGGAGCTTAGTCTCGCACACGAAAGCGCCGCAGACGGTGAGGAGCCCTTGGAGATCCACGTCGACGTGATAGGACCGAACTTGGACGCGCGACTGGCGGGAATCGAACACAAAAGGTTGAATGTGGAGTACCGCTTCTGGCCGGGATACTTGAGGGAAGTCCCGATACAAAGAGTGCAAAGCGCTCATTTGGTCACGTGCTTCAATGCGGGGATATGGGGCTACGACTCTTGGCGAGCCGCGATCGAAACCTTGCTTCGGGAGAGCTCCGCGCCGGTGCTGGTCACCGCGTACAGCATGGAGGAGGCGGCGGACGACGAAGACGTGCTGGACGAGTGGGCGTCAGGCGTGCCGGACGCAACGCTCGAGTGGAGATGGAGGGCTGAACGGAATCCCGCGGCGGATACCAAAGCCAGAATCACGCACGACAGAGAAAACTGCAAGGATGCAGAGCGGGCGGAGAACCTTGCGTGGCTGTGCTTTCAAGGGAAGACCCCATCGTCGACGGAAGGATCCAGCACACGCCTCAGCTCGGGAAAGGTCCCAGCTCGGCAGCAAGACGCTGAAGAAGCTGAAGACGCTGAAGACGCTGAAGACGCTGAAGACGCTGAAGACGCTGAAGACGCTGAAAAAACTGAAGAAGCTAGAAGAGGCTGAAGAAGTTAACAGAGGCTGAAGAAGCTTAGTGGAAGGGAAAGCAAGAGCAAGCTTCGCCTTGATCAACGATCCCTCGCTTGGTATGTCGCGGCTTCGCTACAGGTACTCTTTGTCGTTGCCAATCTCGTAGTGCGTGATCTGCAGGGCCTGTTTGATCGCGTGATTGTTCCGGCGGTCCTCGGCCGGATCTCGAACTTGGGCGGCACGCTCTACGACGGTACGCATCTGCCTCCGAAGATCCGTGTCCCACTCCACCTCGTCCTCTCCGAAGTCGAAGTGGCATTTCCGCAAGTCCTCCATCACTTCCTTGGCGAGCTCTGCCCGTGGCCCGGCCTTGCCCGCGTAGTCCACGTATCCGGATCTATAGTCGGTGATGTACGACGGCGGCTCTCCGTTGCCAAAGTCGTAGTTGTTCCGCTGTAGCTCGGTCTTCAGTCGCCGGCATTCCTCGCGCATGTTGCTTCCAGCCTGCGACGGAGCACTGCTGCTTGCTTCCATGGCCAAATGTGCAGAGGTCTTCAAGTGCTGCGGGTCGTCTCCGAAGTGCACGCTGCTTTTCTTGATGAAGCGCTGGACGTCGGCATTCAGCAGGCCAGTGTATTGCGACAGATCCGAGCCTGGCGCTGGAAGTCGCATGCTGTACTCGAAGCGGGGGGAAGCCTCGCCAAGCACAAAGTTTGTGCGCGTCAGCGCCTCCTTCATCTCCTTCTTCTGGCGCGACTGCTCTGCTGCGTCCACGTCCCTGGCACGGAGAATGTCCAGCTGTCGAGACATCGCATCTGTCACATACACCGGCTCATCGCTGCCGAAGACGATGGAAGTCGCGTTGTTCTCCAGCTTGCGCTCTCGCATCCTCTTCGCGATCACTGATCGAGGCTCCAACTCATGCCAGCGTTCGGTGATGGCTTTCTGTCCGCCCTTGCTGGTGGTGCTGAAGCGCTTGGTCGGAGCCTTTCCAAGCTTGTGGTAGTTGTAGTAGGTTCGGGCGCCACCCACGCGCCACTCGTACTCCATCCTTGCTCGATGCCGGGTATCTGAACTCCTGAGGAGACTGGAGAAGGAGATGGGCAAGGTGCGGCTCGCTCCTGCTGAGGGGCTTCTGCGGTTTGGAGGCGGGGCGTTTCACATGCTTGGTCGGGATCCGACTTCCCCGGACCCAACCTGGCGAATTGATGCATGTCGGCGTATGTATGGCCATAGCACCGAGTCAAGTGGACAGCGGGATAGCGCAGGCTGGAACTCTACAGCAGCTCTATGTCCCGATGAAGCTTAGACGCAAATCAGAGGGCAACCAACGCCTCTGCAGGAGCTTCCTAAGCTATCCATCGTAAGCCTGATCACGTGACTCTACAGGAGGTCGAAGCACCGAACCCTCGGGACCTCTTCCGCTCTTCTGAATTATGATTGTGCTTGTTGTCAAGTGCACTTGTTAGGATTTTGCCAGGATTCCTTCACGCAAGGGAAACCGCTCGACTCGACTCGGCTCGACTTTTTTCCCAAGCCCTTCTTGGATGCGCGCGGCACGCTTCATGTTTGCCGCCTGCTGTTGTCCAGATGGTCGCCTTTCCAAGCAGTCAGCAACGGAGTGCCAGCAAATGACCTGGGGCGGGAAGTTGAGAAATGAGCTCCGCGCGAGGCCGTCGCTCCCGGCCAGGGCGGGGCCGCCGACTGGGTCCGCAGCCGACAAGCGGGAGCAAGACGCAAGATGCATCGGACCTCCTGCCCACGCGCCGACTGCGGCTCCCACGCTCGTCCACAGGTGATGCATACATGAACACCATTCTTCCTTGCCGACAACCTGGACTTACCACCCTATCCAAGGCCCAGCGAGACTTATGAATACGCCGTCGCCTCCAAGCTCGACATTCGTTGCAACCGCACCGACGCCGCAAGACGACGGAATTGACTGGGACCGAGTGCATGACACACTGTGGTGGTCAACGCGGGCGGCTCAGGCGGAAGCGCGCATCATCGGCAGAACGCGAAGCGTGTCCCGCCGCACGGTATGTACGTCCGCAGCAGGCTTGGCGGGCCCAGTGACTCACGTCCACTCAAAGGGTGACGACAGCCACGCCAGCGATTTCGGCTCTTCTTCCCAACTGTCCCCAAGCGCCGCAGCATGGGAAGTGCTGGCCAGAGCGGAAAGTCGCATCGATCGAGCGGACAGGTTGCTCGAGTCCACGCAAAGGGAGCGCGCGGTCCACGTCCTCCGCGGCTTCTTCACCGGAAGCCTTCGCCAGCGACAACGCCGATGGCTGCTGAGGTGGAAAGACAAAGCCTTGCTGCTTCGGCGAGGCGCTCAACTGGGCGACGCCATCAGGACGATCCTGGTGATCGACGCGACGGCCGCGTTGAGGTGTCAACGACGGGCTTTTACGATCTGGGGAGAAGCCTTTGAGGCCTGGAGAGAACGAGAGAGTCTTCAGCTTCGCAATGGGCAAATGGGGGCGACGCTGTTGTGCAAAGCACTAGCAGGTATATGGCGTCGCGAGTCACGACGGAGGACCAAGCATGCCTTCCTGCGAATGGCGCAGCCGCTCGGCGCCATGGTGCTTTCGACGCAGCTGCAAAGAAGTGCCCGCGTCATCCTGAGCGCCGCCTTGGAGAAATGGGCTGTCCGAGCTCGGCGCATCACGGAGCAGCTTCGTCGGGACGCCATCGCCACAGGTCTGGGGCGTCTCCAGCGCTGCATTCGCCGGCGCCTGCAAACCCGAAGACGCGTCCTGTTCCAGTGGTATCTGGACTTGGTAGAGCACCGACAGCGAGTCGCTCGGAGAATTGTCGTGCCGCTGCGAGCATACTTGGAGGTGAAGCTGCCCATGGTCAGGGCGCTACACCAATGGTGGGCAGCTGTCCGCAGCATCCGCGGTGCTGTGGCGGTCGAGTCCTTGAACAGCGTCTTGGTGGCCTTCGTGGCGAGGCGGGAGTACTTGATGGCATATCGACGTTTCCAGAGGTGGAAGCAGAATGCCACGCCGCGTGCGTTGGCCGAGAAGCTTCTGGCGCTGCAGCTGGCCAGGCGGCTCGCTGAGGTGACTGCGAAGATATACTTCGCCCGCTGGCGATGGATTGCCAGGACTGCGCGGGCCTGGGAAGAAGTAGCGAGAACCTGGGAAAAGCGAAGGAAGACAAGTGCGTTCCACAGGCTCTGTTCATTTTGCCGTGTGCAGGCATCGCGAGATGAGATGCACGACGTCAGTCTGGCGGCGCAGCAGCAGATGCTCACTGCCCGAAAGTATCTGGTCGACGCGCTAAACGTGTCGCACCGCCTTCACCTGAGCCGCTTGGAGGCTATTGCGAAGAAGGGCTTGCAACGTGCCGCTCTCGTCCGATGGCGGCGCCAAGATGCCACTGTGGAGAAAGCAAAAGGAGCCTTGCGTCGAGGCTTCAAAGCCGCTCGTCGAGCGGCGCTACGAAGGGCCCTGCAGAAGTTGCAGCGTCGGACTGTGGAGTTGGCCGCAGTCGCTGTCGTTCTTCGGAGGTTGTCGTGCGGGAGGATCCGACGCAGAGTGGGGATAGCTTTCAAGACTTGGCGCCGCCATCACCTGGAGTTGATCGCAAGACTGCTGCGGCTTGGCCGGGCCGGCTCGATAGGAGAGAAGGCCAGGCTCCTCGTCGCGTGGCAGAGGTGGCGCCGATGCTTGCAGGCACAGTTGCTTTTCGAGCACCATAGGGGACTGGCGCTGATCAACGTCCTACGCATTTCGAGTCGACGCTGCGCAGAAATTAAACTGCACAAGATGCTGCTGATCCAACAATGGTTCCACGCGTCGCGATTGGAATCCAGGGACCGACAAGCAGCGAGAAGCCTAGCCGTGTCAAGGATCTTCCAAGCCTTCCAGCGTCTCGGCTATCAACATAGCCTCCATGCATTTTTCAGGAGGTGGTGCTCGGCCATTGCCTTCCAGCAAGTCGACGAGAAGCGGAAGGCGTCCGCCACGGTGCTCCTGTGTCGAGGGTTGCTGAGGAAGTACCAGCGTGTCCTGGACAGACGCTTTGGACGTCTTCGGGAAGCCGCGATTGTGAGCAAGCAAGGTCTTTACCGCAGACGCAGCGCATGCTTCATCCTAAAGGCGGTGGCGCTGAAAGCCCTGCTCCGCGCCTTCCTCAAGTGGGAGCGGGCAACCCTTCTCTTTGTGCATTATCGGATCCTTGGGGACATGCAGGACCGGTGCCGCCGAAGCGTCGAGTCCGTCCAGCAGCTCGGGAGGCCAGCGCTGAAGCGTCTTCTGAGGCGATGGTGGCGCAAACGATCTCTCTTCGAGCTTGGGCGCCGCTTCCGCGTCTGGCGCGATCTCGCGAAGCATGTAGACTTCGTGCGCTGGACGCTGCGTCTCCTTCTAAGCTCTTGTCGGAGGAGAGTCCTCAGGAAGGCCTTCGCTCGGATGATCAAAGCCCAGACGGAAACGACTTTGCGGCTGAAGGGCGCTCGCCGCTTGCAGAGGCTCTGCAGCGTCGGGTCCAAGCAAACTGTGAGAGAGGCATTCCGGAAGTGGAACACCCTCGCCAACGGCTACAGGACCGCTGAACTGCAGACCCTTGCATCGACGCAAGCGAAGGACTGCAGCCGATGGCGGCGCGTCGCCGCCTCGCAGATGCTGAAGGTGCTTGTTCTTGGTAGGCTCGCGAATGATTTCAACACCCTCTCGAAGCACTTTGAGACGTGGGTGAGCGCAGCACAAGTGCTCAGCTTTCGAGCACGACGCCTACAGCGAATGAGCCGCGAGCTGGAACGACGGCGGCTGCGGATGGCTGTGCGGAGATGGAAAGACTGGGCACGCAGGATGCCGTATCTCATTGAGATTCAAGACCGACGACGCCAGCTCCTGTCGTTCGTTTTGCAGGCATGGCACCGCCGGCGAAGCAGCGCTGGAAAGAGAACCATTCTCAGGCGATGGTCGAGATGGAAAAGGAAGGCTCGGTGCGCCAAGGATCGTGAGCATGGCTTTGGCCTCCTTCAAAGACGATGGCGAGCACGCGAGCTTCGGCGAGCGTGGGCTCGCTTCCACTTGAATCAATGCTTTGCAATCCACGTCTCAAAGGTGGCAGACAGGCAGGCGAAGCTCTCCGAGTGCCAAGGCCTCCTAGCGAGAAAGAATCTTGAGCACCGCTACGCAGTTGTCCTGCTTCGCCTGTCTTCGGCGCTCCGGCAGCAAAGACGGCGGTGCTGCAGCAACGCCTTTGGTCGCTGGAGAGCTGGAACAGCCAAAGCTGCCGCATGCGAGATGTTGTTTGCCGCAATGGCTGCAGCGCAAGAGCAGTCGAGGCGCCGCCGCGCTCTACAGACATGGTCGCGCTCAGCAGCATACGCCAGGAACGTGGAGCGCCTGGTGACTTTCGACCTCGACCGCCTCGCGTCTGCCGTTCACACCGTGCAAGGCCTTCTGCTGGCTGTCTGCAACGAGCGGCTGCGGCGGAAGTTTCAAGCCTGGCGAGAGGCGACCAGTCAGCTTCGCGCCGCGCAGTTCTCGCAGAGCGTCATCCTCCAGAAGCAGAGACTGCACGCTTGTCGGCTTTTCAGGGTGCTGGGTCTCCCTCGAGCGCGGATGGGGAGAGCATTCCGGAAGTGGACCCTCTTCGCGTGCCACATGATGAAGAAGGTGCAGACCGCTTTGTTGGTCTGGCGCGCTCTGAACTTGGCATCGCAGATGCGAAGTCTAAGAGACGCGCTGGAAGTCAGCCGGCGCCAGGGCCGCGATGGTCGGGCGGAGTTTCAGGCAGTTGACAAGCGACTGCAGCGCCTTCAGTGCCGGATGTCCGCTCGAATGGTATCATCTCGGACTACTGCCAGGATGTCTCGCACCTTGCAAAGATGGCGGGACTTTGTGCTGCAACGACGCTCCGAAAGACTGGCTTTGTGTCGGCTCCGCAACATCTTGCGCACGAGACGAGTTGTGGACATGCATCGATGCTTTCTCAAGTGGCGAGGCTCCTCGATACAAAGTGAGCGTGGCCGTCGACAGAAATTGCTTGCCGTCAAAGAGCTTCGTCGTCTTTGCCTGCGACTGATCCAACGATGTGTACGCTGTGCTTTCCGGCACTGGGAGAGGAATGCCACGAGGCTAAGACAGCAGCTGGGAGCTTCTGGCCGAGTTCTGGCCAAAATGAAGGACCGGAACCTCGCGCACGCGTTCAAGCATTGGCGCCTGTACAACCAAAAGGTCGCCATACTTCAGAAGCTACTGAAAAGCCGCTTGGTATGTGGCGCTATCCGCGCCGCTTGGCACCAGTGGCAGCTTTTCAGCCTTCGGCGCTCCACGGCCGAGAGAATCGCCGGGCAAGTCATACGCGAGAAGCAAATCGTCGGGCGACTCGCATGGCGTCTTGTCAACGCTGGCCTCCGACGTATTGGTGGAGCCTTTGGAAAGTGGCGTCGTCACACGGAGAACGCTCGCAGAGTCATCTTCGTGCTAGTGAACCACTGGAGGCTTCACGCGCAGCGCCTGGCATTGACGAGAGCGCTCCGGCGATGGAGCGATCTGGTGCGCGGCCTGGAGCTGGAGCAGCACTTGCAGAAAATCTCCAAACGAGATGAAATGCTGCGGCGCTTGCTTCCTCGCCTCGTTTGCAGGCGCGTTGCTCGGAGGCAGCTGACGCTCTCCTACAAGCGCTGGAGCGATGTGGCGGCTACATGTCGCAAGCTAGGAAATCGACTGAGGGCCATCGAGGCGGCGTCGAAGCGACAGAGCTTGCGTCGGGCGGTGGTATCCTGGCGACTGGGCGTTCATGACGTCAAGGCCACGGAGAAGCTACTTCGACGGATCTGGCATAGCTTTACGAATCGTCTCCGGGACGCACTGAGCCGACGCCTGCACGTGTGGAGAGCGGCTTCACGACTGCGCACAGAGCATCGGCATCGCTTGATGAGATTGCTACGCCGCAACAGAACTGCCGAACTGCGAAGTGCGTTTCGCCATTGGTTTTCGGCGAATGAGAGGCACGCCGCGGTGGCGGCAGCCGGGCAGCTGTTGCTGCGCAGAGCTTGTCGTTGCATCCTCCGCCGCCATCTCTGGAGCTGGTACGACGCGGCGGCGGACCTGTACAACAAAGAGCTCGGCGTCCGCGCCATCTGTCGTGGCCTTCGCCTCATCCTAGTATCCCACACGACCGCGTCGGCGTTTTTGAACTGGAGAACGATCACCAACCTGCTTGGGCAGTACGCCCAGCATTGCAGGGCGTGGACCGCTTACGCAACGGCGGGCATGAAGCTCGTGGTCCTTGGTGTGCAGAGCGCGCAGAGACGCCAGGCTCGAGCGCTGCGGTACTGGAGGGCACAGGTGGTCTCGAGCTCGCTGGCGCTCCGATTCCTCTCAAGAGTCCGATCAAGAGCCTGCTTGCGAGGAGTGTGGCGGACTTGGCGCCACTGGACACACGAAACCCATCTCAAGCTGGGCCGAGCCGTCCAGACCCTAGCGCTTCGCAGGCACGCCCTGTGCGCGTCCACGCAGCAGATGCGACTCGCCTTCTACGGCTGGCGTAGCCATGCTTCTGGTCGCCGCGAAGCACAAACAGAGGATGCAGCAAAGATGCTCTTGCGGCTTTTCCTTCGTTGCAACGTCCGAGGTCGGATGCTGAGTGCCTGGCGTTGCTGGTCGAGGCATGTGTCGCAGGCACAGTATGCAAACCTTGTGCTGCGTCATCTACGGAACGTCAGCTCACGCGCTGCGCTGACAAGATCGTGGAAGCGCTGGCGTGCACAGTCTGTGGAAGAGCGGCTTCGTTCACGGCGTGAGCAGGTGGCGATCTGGGCGCAGGGCCAAGCTCTTTCACGCGCTATCCACGCGCTTCTTGAGCTTCGTGCCAGGAGCGTCGATTCGCATCTGCAGCGTGGCCTTGAGCAGTGGAAGGCTTTTACGGTGCTTCGACGGGCTCGACACGACGGGGCAGGTGGGCTGGCAGTGCTCCTGCGGCGACAAGTGCTGTCGACGGCACTGCAGCGATGGCGAGAGTGGTGGAGGAGGAGCCGAGCCGCGGAGCATCTCCTTCAGAAGTGGCGTCACAAGGTGCTGATCTTCTTTCTGCGGCGGTGGTATGACCGTGCTGCCGACGCCGTCAACGGAGACATGGCAGCGCGCATCCTCTTCCGCTTCATGCACAAGGCGCAGAAGAAGTCTTGGGTACCGTCCGCCTTTCAGCAATGGAGGCTGGCGACGCTCTCCTTGGCAGATTCGCGCCGAAGCTTCGCACGAGGGCTAGGCGCGCTGACAAGGATGGAGTTGCGCAGGAGGACATCTTCGCTTCGCAGAGCCTTCCACGAGCTACGGCTGCACGCGTTCTTCGTGCTCTTTAAGGCGAGGGACGCGATCGTCAGCCGCCATCGGGAAGAATGGCGGCGTACCGCCGCGAGGATCTTATCACGGCGGCTTCGCGGTATGCGACGTCGATTGCTGAGGAGACGCTTCACGCAGTGGTCTAGCACGGTCGACAGCTTCTGGCATCGAACACCTCAAGCTCTGGAACGGCTTGGAGACGTCATCGACGTTGTTGCGACACGGCAGGCCTGGAGCAAGTGGAGCCAGTTCGCGAGCCTCCAAGCCGCCGCTGGGCAAAGCGTCGCCAGGCTTCTTCAGCGCCGACGCGTCGCCTGGATGCGCACGGGCTTCCGACGACTGCGTCTTTCGTGTCAACAGACGATCGAGTTGGGAGGACTGAACTTTGTCCTTGTGCAGACGACGCGCAACTGGACACGAAAGCAGAGATCGA